>JAGXJF010003024.1:0-72098 GCA_019208055.1 Stipa capillata
ACTAATGACCTTGAATTGCTTATAGATGTTGAGGTGCTCCCTGATCTCGTGCTCCACCCAAACCTCCTCTCTTCCACCTCGATGAGTAGGGAGCTGGTGAAGTCCTCAAGCTTGAGCCCCTAGAGGTGGCAGATCGGGCGGAAGAGGATGCGCGTGAGGAGGTAGGTGACGCTGCGGTACATCCACGAGGCAGTATTGTACAATGTATAGTATCAAAGGTCCAAAGGGAATACACTAAAACAATCTGAAAGTACTTGAAAGCATGATCTTGTCTAATTTTACATAAAGAGACTATTGCGTAGCTACACACGTACTCCCTCCGGTATAGAAAAACAAGTCGTTTAGGACATGATTTCAGATACCAAGGAGTGATTAATTAGGGGGTATTTTTCCTTCTTTGCCCATATTAAATAGCATGCAAAGTCCCTCGTATTCAACAATCTCCTTCTATCTGACTGGTTACTAATGCGAGCTTTGAAGCGAGAGGCACTAGTTCGATTCCTCGCGGCCTCATTTTTTACGTGGCCGTCGATTTTTGCATGGCCATGTGCGTGGGATGTGGGCTAGAAATGTTGGCGCGTCGGAGGCCGACGATTTTTGCATGGCGCGCATGCACAGTTTTTCCTTCCCGCTGTCTTTCACGCTGGATGTTTCGCTCGTTTCCTGGTCTATTTAAACGCCACAAAATGAAGCCTGTTGTGCAACTGACCGAACCAAAGAAATTCCAAACAAAGTGTAGGAGAAGATGGCCATGAACATGGAGCCGGAACAATGCTTCATTGCCGAGTTCGATCTAAACGTGGAGCCTCTATGGGAAGATCACAATGGTAACGCAGTTTTCTTTTTTCATTTGCCGTGCAACCATTTGTTTATATGCCATCGGTACTTAGTTTTCTTTTGAATAGGGTTTAATGTAAACATGGAGTCACAACATGATGGTGGGATCGATTTAAACTTTGAAGCACCTGTAGACGACATTGCTGGTAAGTGCAACGTATTTCAACTTTGTGATTACCATCTTTCTCTCTGTTTTGATGGTGTTCCAATTCTGTTTGTTCCTAGTGCTACGGTCAAATGTAAATATGCATGTTTTTTTGTTCACTAATGATGGTTCTTGTAATCATTTTTAGGTACTGGTAGGAGGAAAGATATGACTGAGGAAGTAAGAAAACAAGTGTACCAAACCTTGTTAACTAGAAGCACAAATGGAAAACTAGCGAAGCATGTTACCAGCCAAGTTGCTACACAATTTGGATTACATATCCGCACTGTTCAGTGCTTGTGGAATAAAGGTAAAGGAAACCTTGATCAGGGCATTCTAGTTAGTGTTGGTTCAAGAAAGAGAGGTAGATCAGATCGTAAGCCAATTCCAGTTAATTTGGAGCCATTGCGCAATGTTGCCCTTAAGGACAGAATGACCCTACAAGATGTGAGTAAAATTCTAGGTATTAGCAAATCCAAGCTTATTAGGTTCATGCGACAAGGTCACCTTAGGCGCCACTCAAATAGCATAAAACCACACTTGACCGATGCAAACAAGAAGGCTCGGCTACAATGGTGTGTGAATATGGTTGAACCTGAAAGCTTGCCTGATAATCCAAGGTTTAAGGGTTTGTTTGACCACATTTTCATCGATGAGAAATGGTTCTTTCTTACTCAAAAATCTGAGAAGTATTACTTGCTTCCCGATGAAGATGAGCCCCACCGTACTTGTAAGAGTAAGAACTACATCCCTAGACTCATGTTCTTGTGTGTAAGTGCTTGGTCAAGATTTAACAATGGAGTTTGCACTTTTGATGGGAAGATTGGGTGCTTTCCTCTTGTGACTTATGACCGTGCTAAAAGAAATAGTGTGAACCGGCAAGCTGGGACATTGGTAGTGAAGCCCATCACTTCAATCACTAGAGACGTCATTAGAGAGTTCATGGTTGAGAAGGTGTTGCCGGCTATTCGAGCGAAGTGGCCACGCGAGGATATCAACAAACCAATCTACATCGTACAAGACAATGCACCATCCCATTTAGAACTTGATGATCCACTATTTTGTGAAGCTGCTAAGCAAGGAGGTTTTGATATTCGGTTAATTTGTCAACCACCCAATTCACCGGATTTCAACATTCTAGATTTGGGATTCTTTCGTGCTATACAATCCATTCAATACAAGAAGACTGCAAAAACGGTTGAAGATCTTGTTCCAGTCGTTCAAGAGGTAAAGCAATACTAGAATTATGCAAAAAATAGTTCAATATCAGTTTTATACTAACTATTACTTGTTGCAATCATGAAACAGGCATTCCATGAGTACTGTCCACGGAAAGCAAACAGAATTTATGTAACACTTCAACTAGTTTTGAAGGAGTGCATGAAGGTTACAGGTTCAAATAAATTCAGAATTCCTCATATGAAAAAAGGAAAACTAGAGAGACAGGGCCGGCTTCCCTTGCAGATCACTTGTGAGGCGTCGTTGTTAGCCAATGCTATGGCTTCCCTTGCAGATCACTTGTGAGGCGTTGTTGTTAGCCGATGTAATCTAGACATCCATCTTGGCTGCATGGAACATGTAGAAATGTTTAATTATTGTGATCTTGTTGCTACTATGTAATGCGATGGAAATGTTTAGAACATTGCTACATTTACCTTCGTCGATCTCAGCACCTTTGTTGGACTCTTTCTTTTTGCGGATATCATCGAGCTTCTTGAGCACCTGCTGAGGTAACACGAGTGTTGCGCCATCCATATTCACTTCATCGACATCAGGAATAAGTATCTCGCAATCGAAATCGTCGAGACCGTATATCCATGACGTGTGTGTGTAGTCACTGTGCACGAGTCCACAGCGATAACATGGCTTCCTGCGTGCGAGCCGGCATGCATCAAGGTCCTTGACGTCATGCACTCCGCCGCAGCGACCGCATGCAGGAAGCAGCGCGACGTCCTCCGGCGTGAGGTCCTCCTCTTCGTCCTCGGAGTCAGGAACAACGAGCGCGGCGTCCTTCGCGAGCTCATCCATTGTGCCTGCGTCGTCTTTCTCTGGCGCAATATCCTTCACGAGCTCGTCCATGGTGTCGGCATCGACCTTTGCGAGCTCATCCATGGTACCGGCGTCGTCGTTCTTCGCGAGCTCATCCATGGTGCCGGCAGAGGCGAGCAGCGGTGGAGACGAGCAGCGGCGGAGGCTACCAGCGGCAGAGGCGAGCAAGCGCCGGTGGAGTCAAGCAGTGGTAGCAGCGTGCTGCTGGTTTTAGCTGCGAGCTGCAGTGGAGTCGAGTAGCATGCGCCTGCGCGAGGCGTTGGGACCAAGCGCTGGAGTAACACACGCACGGGAGACGAAGCGAAAAATTAAATGACGTCCGCATGCAGCCAGGGGCAGAACAGGGAGAAAAGCACCTCAAAATTGGAAACGACATGTTTTAGGCGACTTCCAGTAGAAGGCCAAAACGACTTGTTTTTCTATACCGGAGGGAGTACGTTCCAGGCTGCACTTTTAGACATGAGGTGTGCAATTACATACACTTTTTCCCCTAAAAAATCAACTGTCAGAATAGTATGTGGATTTATAATTAGCGATACCATTACGTCAACATGACAATATTTTCTACGTATGAGCAGTAAGAGTGAAAAAAATTGAAACTAGCTAAAAGCAGCTGATTTAATAAACGATGTGAACTTATCTTTTTTGACGAACAAAGCAGGAGCGCTGTCATTTCATTAAGATGGTGAAAAAAATATTTACAAAAGCGTAAACACCCTATGGAGGTGGAGGAAAAAACTAAAAGTTAAATCTCATTGTATAGGTCTATATTTTTCTTGGTGAGACCGGATACCTTGAGTCCTCTAAATGTTCATTTGTAAAAATCTTCTGGTTTCTTTCCTTTCACACATTCCATAGCACGTACAGTAAGATGCTTTCAATTTTTTTTATTTTTATCCAAAGCTTTGGTATTGGTCTCCCATCAGTTGTCTAGGGTGGCCTGTTGGAAATTTGGGTTCGTGACGATCTCTATTCAAGAGGAGACGATCCCCTAGACATGTCTCAAGAGGGTATTTGAGAATGAGTATGGTGCAAATCTCAAGAGGGTATAGAAGTTGGATATATATATCTATGTGTATATATATGCAATTTTGTGTATGAAAGGGCCAAATAGATAACGTGAGAGCTTAGCACGGTATAAATGTCTTTCTAATTTACAAAATGCACCCGATGATCATGATAAAGGAGGTGGTTCAATGTCGTTGACAAGCAAATCATAGTTCGTTGAGTTACTGAACAGGCTAATATAGGTAGCTAGGCTCACAAGTAGATTATTGAATTGACAGGAAACAACAAGAAGAGAAAATATTAGAAACTACGGGATAAGCAACACTGACATACCTTGACAGCCTGTTTGGTTAGAGGAAATTAGGGGAAGAGAATGGAAGTTTAGGATGTAAGGATTGTTCAATCAATTGTTTGGTTGGTGGACATGGGAATTTAGGTGGGATGAGGATTGGGAGTTTAAGACTTCAACTCCCACTTGGGTAATCGAGAGAGAATTAATCTCATAAAATCTGAGCCCTTTATCATGACTTAAGTTAAGATAATCATAAAATTTAAGCACTTCATCATGACTTAAGTTAAGATGACTCATTAGCTACACATGAATTCCCATCACTTTTACCAAACAAGGGATTAGACTAAAAATTAAATTCCCGTGCCTCATCCCACGATGAATTCCTTATATGAACTCTCATTCCGCTTCCCCATTTGTTGCCAAACATGCTGTGAGTTGTTACAAATCAAACCTACATATTATTTTCAAAGCAATAAGTGACACAGGAAGGTAATGGAGACAGCTAAAGAATGCACAGGTATAAAATTGACATTTGTGTGGGTGTGTTTTGGTATCTTTAGTCCTTTTCCAGTTAGTTGTAAAAGTGTCGTAGGAATGCAAAAGCAAGGTCGCCAGGGGAAGGCTATACATATATTCTATTTGGCCGTTCCTTGCTAGACCTCTAAATGTAGGATTACTCCGTAAATAAAGATCTATATGGCCTCTTAGGTCTGATTGTTCTGAGTTGTGACTCCAAACTGCTCAATTTGGTACATTTGTTCTTCTTTCAAAGGAGGTGTAAATTGAGTAAGACGCTTGTAGTTAACATCCTTCATGATGCTCTGTTCGTAAACAAAGTTGATCAAATCACATTTACCGGTAACACCCTGAGTAGGTAAATGTAATATTAATGGACCACAGAGAACTGATGTTGGTGCTCAAGATATCATATAGGCATCACAACACTAAGACTCTAAGAGTAAGATAAATGGTTAAAAATACCTTAATGATTAAGATATCACCTAAAGAAGGGTGAATATGCTTCTAAAACAATTATAGATATAGCTTAATCCTAATGTGAAATTATATTAATCGGATTTTCACAAGCCTAATATGCTAGTTTTCTCTAAGAGCATAAACACCCTATGTAAATAAATCAAGATTTACGATGTAAAAATGATAAGCGAGCAATTCAATTTTTACAAGAGGTATATGACTAATTTAGTGCAACTATGAATTTCAATAAGTAAAGGAGACAAGAGACAAACGATGTTTGATCCAGAGTTTGGATATCCATCGATATCCTACCTCTCCGTTTGAGGATATCCACCGATATCCTACCTCTCCATTTGAGGACCTAATCACGCTTGATCAAAGGTGAACTCTCTTTCAAGCCGCTTCCTCTCGAGTACTCTCCGGAATCTCCCCGATCACTATGGTTAGCTCTTTCCTCCACTCCGGAGATGGCGAGCTCCACGACCACTTTACAATCTCCTGAGTCTCCTCATAAGCTTCTTGAGAAAGATCACCGAGCCACCACCACCAAGCCATCTAGAAGTCGGTGGCCTCCAAGAGTAATAGACTCTCGGACTTTTGCTCAAACAAGATCGACGTCGAGTGCTCAAACAATGCAACTTATGCACACACCTAGTGTAACTAATGCACAAAAGCTTCTCTCAAACCTCACCAATGATAACACATGCCCAAGAGGCTCTAGAGAGGAAGGAAGCTACTTGAGATGGTCACAAATGATTTTAGAGACAGCAACACTTTCTCCCAACCGACCAAAGGAGGTATATATACACAAACTCTCAAAAACTAGCCGTTGGAGAAAGCTGACTGTGTGGCCGGCTTAAACCGCCCACAGCTAACGGTCAGAAAATGACCAGCCAAAAACAATCTCAGCTTTCCAGAAGCAAAACCCAGAGACTCCGACAATCTCCCAGAGTATCCGAGATTTTTCCTCTCTAACCTTATTCTGGAGTATCTGAGAGTTTTTGTCAGCTCCAAGCCTACTTGGAGATTCCTTCGACTAGTTACAACCTACTCGGAGGTTGGATATAACCTACTCGGAATTGTGGATATAACCTACTCGGGTGGCTCGTAAACACTTTGTGTGAGAGAGACTTTTGTGCAGCTCAACGTTTCGCTGCTTTTCTCGTTTAATTCACCTCTTATTTAAAGGGAAACAACAACTAACCGCCATGCTAAACTTGCGGCATGATCCCGTGTAACTCGCGCCATCCCACGAGTGCGGATCAAACGTTCGGTTAGCAGGACGTGCCCCTAGATGTGGTCATGCACGTCTCGAGCTCCGGCATGCATGGCCGCACAAGTCGCGCCGTGCGCACTACTGCTACGGAAACAAAATGCAAGAAAACAAAGATACATGTGCACAAAGTTTACTAACAGTTTTCCTCTCCAACCAGGCCGGTCTGACCCCTTTGAAGGCCGGTTTAAATCGTCTCTGCGGGTTAGATAGGAAAACACTAAGTTTCCTTTGCTGATAGAAAGGGACAACCACCCGGACGCTCCCTGTTCACTTGAGGACTATCACTGTTGTGTGACACAGGCGTTTCACGGCATCGTGCCAGGCTCGTCGGCCATGCCGGTTGGGCAGGTCACGCTCTCGGTGACCTTTGGAACGCCTCAGAACTTCCGAACAGAGAGAATCCTATTCGACATAGTTGATTTTGAGACGGCATACAATGCTATCTTAGGACGCCCGACTTTGGCCAAATTCATGGCAGCAACGCACTATGCTTACCAGTGCATGAAGATGCCCAGCCCAAAGGGCGTTCTCACGATAAAGAGCTCCCCTCAAGAAGCACTGCTCTGTGACAAGCGTAGCCTCGACCTCGCCGAACAGCGACAACTCTCTAGCCGAGACACCAATGATAAGGCACGTGCCTCCACATTGTCCAGACCTCCACCGCAACTACGAGCGACAACTTCAGAAAGTACCCCCTCCAAGTCAGAGAAGAAGTTCCACGACTAAAACTGGAACCGGGGGAAATAGGGCCTTCCCCTCAGTAGGACAACGGTTCCACAAGGGGAGCCGCCCGGTCCAGGTCATCAGTGTCAGCAGCGAAAGAATCATGTCCCCCAGAAGAGTCCTCCATGCAAGCACCCTCAGTAAGACTGCATGACCGTCACCTCCTCGCCAGCACGTCTCAGGTTGCACCGACTCCAGCCCCAGGATCGTCAAGCTACGAACAAACTGATGATAAGTCGCTCCGGGCGCCGCCGCCTAGCACTCACTCTCAACAAGTTCCGTCAGCAGGTCACGACAAGAGGGCAGAAGTCTTCGGGCACAACTAGCTCGACGGTTAGAATGCGGTAGTAATCCCGTGTACGACGGCCTTATGAGAAGGTCGATGTACACTCAACAATATACGACGCTTCGATATTTTTTGAATAGGTTTGACCATCTCGAGGAGATCGGCCTACTCCTATGTTGAGGGAGGCATCTCGTGCGGGACTCGACTAGCGAATTGGGCCGTTCTGGACTTCCCAATGTTGCTCCTAGAGCTCCTAGTGCGGGATTTGGAGCTCTAGGCCTCCCCCTTGAGATTTCTCATTTATGGGTTGAATTTTACATCCCCATGGGGGGTTTATATAGGCAAGGGGTCCATGACAAATGACCATGGCTACTCTTGAGGGGAGAGAGATGGAGGGGTAGCCTTGGGAAATTGGTTCATGAGTCTATGTTGGACTAAGGGAGAGGTGGTGGCTCATGGACCGTGGTGGACTTTCTCCCTTATGCTCCTCTTATTTTGACTTGACTTAAGTTGACTTGGTCTCGTGCCATGTAGATGCCATGTAGGACGATGTGGGCTGGCCCAAATTGGAATATTAATATCCCAATAGGAGCCCCTTGAGCTGGAGTTACGTTAGTGATTGCAGGTCAATGTTCTGGTGTTGATGGGAATTCTCCTACTCCTAATACGAGGGTTGGATATTGACTGCCTTATTTTCTTGAGAGCCTATTTTTTGTCTCCGGTAATTTGGAAGAGCACCCTTCTTCTAGTTTCTTTCCAGGTTTCTTTCTTCAAATACCATTGCTCCAATTGTCCCCTGGCTTAGGCTTCGTTAAATTTCGGTTACTTGGGGGTGGCTCGGTTCAGAGGCCCTCCTTTTCTTGCTCAGGATAACCTCCTCTTCAGATTTTACGAAGGAAAAATCATAAAAACAGAGCAGGCAAGAATCAATCGTCGGCCCATTTATTGGGGGTGCCATTATTTTAGCTTGGGTCGAGCCCAGCTTTCTTTTACAACACTGGATCTTCCTCCTGGGAACAAGACTGCCTGGCGGGCTTGGTGGGCTGCGAGGGGTCGGCCATCAGGACACGCCCTTATGGGCTATCTAGTTAATTCCTTGTGGAACCGTTCGGGCGGAGGCCTAGTGTAATACCCAATTGTAACGAAATGGGATTTTCTTTGCATGCATGCATACATGTCATCATCCCCGCACCATCTCGTTTAAACCCGAAAAGGATATAATTGTACTTTATAGAATATGTTAATATCTCATCCTCGGTGGATATTTATACAAACACCAATCAACTTATTCGAAGTAGTTGAATTGACAATGTCGTTGATAAGGGTGGAGGAAGTCATCGAAAACTTCGGTGAATCCTCGTCCCTAACTCCAAAGCTCTGCAAGTACCAGAATTAGGGTTTCGACGACAGAGCAATTTCTAGTGGATGCAAACTCCCCAAACTTCACAATTAGTTCCAAAAGTGCAAACCCTAGTCCCAGGTAAAATCTCAGAATTTTTGGATATGCCTAGGTCCTAATTGAGGTGTAAACCCTAAATTGAGCCCTAATTCAAATTTGAACTAGAGACTAGGTCAAATCTTGTCCAAATTGATTCCAACTCTCCCAGTAGCTCCCAAATAATATATTAGAGCCCCTGTAAAAATTTCAAATTAATTGGAGAAGAAATTGCACATAAAATAACGTGGGGAATGAATCTGGAATAAAGAAAATAGAAAATGGAAAACCCTACGAGGATCTGGGCCGAGGCCTATTCAACCGGCCTAGTCGGCCGGCCCACTCTTCCCCCCAGCGCGCCCGCGCCCCTCTGCCCTCTCTCGCTGACGACCCGGGCCCGCTGTCAGCCTCCCCCTCTCTCCACCGCAGCGCCCCGGGCCCGCCTGCCAGGTCCATCCCCTCCACGTCGCCGCCGGCCAGTGGCGATGGTGGGCGGTGGATCTCCGGCTGTCCGAGCTCGCCGCCCTATTTAAGCCCCCATTCCGATAGCCCTTCTCCCCCTCGTGCTTCTCCCCGAAACCCTAGCCTCCTCCTCCCCTTCTCCCCGTGCCCTAGCCTCTTTTTCCTCTCCGGCCACCGAGCTCCGGTGAGCAATTCACCGCATCCCAGTGAGCCTCCGACCTCCCTGACGAGCTACCAAGCTTCCTCAGACTCTCCCCCACCTACCTACCTCCTCTCTGCCCCAGATCCGTGCCGGAATCATCCTCTTCGTCGCCTTCGTCTTCAACTCCGGCCGAAGCTTCCGACGAGCTCCCAAGCACGCTTCGGTCCTCCCCAGCTCCCATTTTCTTCCTCCCTAGCTCCCTTCCAACTCCCTTAACCCTCTCCGCTACTTTTCTGCACAGACCCGAGCCCCGACGCCCTTCCTCACCGGCGACCGAAGCTCCCCTCCGCCCCTCGCCATCACAGACCACCTCCCCGAGCTCCTCCGACCTCGCCGAGCACGAATCCGACCTCGCGGTGAGCTCCCCATGCCTTAGCAGCACTCCCCGAGTAGTCCCGAGCCTTCTAACGCTCGGGGGCTCAACTCCGGCGAGCCTCCGGTGTGTGCGCCGCCGTCCCGGGCGTCTCCGGCCACCCCGGTGCTGAGCTGGACCCCGAGGAGGCGGTGGCAGCCCCTGGTTGGCTGGCCACGCCAGGTCAGCTGCTGACCGAGGCATCCCGAGCCCGGTCAGCTCTGCCCTGGGGCCCAGCAGTCAGCCCCTGGGGTTTATGTGTAGCAGATCTGGGGTAGATTTGGTTCGGGTGCGCGTAAGAATTGAGAAGATGAGCTGAGTAGGGTTCGGGTAGACCTAGCAATTAGGGTTTCGTTGGTTTAGGGTAGATTTTGTTTAAAAATTTCAAACACTCATAACTTTTAAACCACTCATCCAAATTTGACCAATTTTATATGTCTGGAAAGCTTATAAAATTCTCTACAAAATGGCTAAATCAAAAATTAATTTTGAGCACATGCACACACTGATATCTAGGGTTGTTATTTAGCCTCCGTCGAGGGTCGATAAACCCTAACTTCGCAACCCTAACTCCAATTTCGACAAGCTGTACAGTTCTGGAAACCTTGCGAGATTTCCTACGATTTGGAGCAAATGAAATTCCAGTAGGGACACATGCATGGTATGGCCTTGTAGGATGCAAGTGTTTAGCCTCCCTCTTATCGTCATCGATAAACCCTAACTCGATGACTGAACCCCGAATTGCACGATTTCAGTTGTACTAAACTTGTGTTTCATACTGTAACCTAATAACAGTAATATTGAACCTATTCACTATGCCCCGCCATTAACGGCGTAACCCTAATTCATCGAGACCCCTTAATCTGTCATGCATGCATGCTTAGCTTTACATGTGATCCCTACAAGTCAAACTTAAGTCATGCAAATAAATAAAGTTCCTCGACATCAGTTAACCACTGTAGGAACATGCATCTAGCATCAGTCGTACATCATGCATACATGCTGGACTTATTACTGTTGTCGTTTCCTTTCCGGTGCCGTATTAATTACGACAGAAAACGAAGAAGGCGACCACCCGGCTTACAGCTCCCCGCAAGATCAGGAACAACCCAAACAAGGCAAGCAGAGCTTGTTGCATCTTTACCTTCCGTACTCTTGTGTATGCCCCTTTTTTATGTGCTATGTGTATGAATGTTTATCTGTGAATCGTCGCAAAGTTGCGTACACTAGCATGTGTAGGATGTGTCTTACGTCGAGAACATCTGATGGCTCTTCAACTAAATGGTTAAGTGAGTTGTGAGAGCCGAGGGCGTGCACAATGGGTACGGTTGGTGTTCATCGTAGTTTGATGGCGACCCAGGAGTAAGTAGAGTTTTGTCGTCACACCAACCCTATCTTCAGCGTGTCACCATCCTTTATCACACGGGAACGCTAGCGAGAGCCAACACTGAGGATAGCTGGGGTAAGCCTCCATGCACTTTGGAGGCTCGCTACCTCCAAACTGTTATGCACTCACTATGCCTGCAGGGGTTGAGTTGTCGGTAGTGGTTCGAGAGATTAAAATGGACATGTGTGGATTGGATCAATTTGGATTGGATTTAGGGGCCGCCCTAATTGAATTGGATGATGTTTAATGGATTGATTTGGATTGGACTCATGGGCTGCCCCAATGGATTTGAATTTGCTGATTTGATCTCGTGGTGAATTGGTTGTGATATGTTTGTATTCTGAGATAGGTTGTTACTTAGTCTGTCTTATTACATCTTGTTAATGTTATGTTCTTAACTTGTACATTGTTACTCTGAGAAGCATTCATGTTTAATTGTTGCTATACTAGTATGTGTAGGACATTTAATCAAGCACGAATAAGTCTTGCGAGTACGTTTGTACTCACCTAGGTTATTCCTAGAGCTTGCAGGTGAGCCGGTGGTCGAAGATTATTTCGATGATGCCTGAAATTGTTGTTTCCTCGGTAGTGTTCGACTCATGGGATGGGTTGTAGTTTTTGTTCAGCAGTCACTATGCCGCTGTGGGACTTATTTACTGTTCTTCCGCTGTGGTTTAATTACTCCGTACTCGGATATGTTTTCGGATATGACCGACTGATGTAATATGTTGTCCCATCGTGGACTGTTATTAGTAATATCGTATTGTAGAGCTTTGTGATGATATCCGAGTTGTTAGATCAGGCTGCCCCCGCACAATGTGTGAATGATATGAAGTGTATGGGTATGCCGTGAAGAGTCGAAGCCGTACCTTTTTCTACTAAGTCGAGCAGATGTTGGTTGAGTGACCCGCTGGCTGAGATGCTGTGCCGGCCAGGCAGGGTGTGGGCGTGTTCTACCGGGCTTTCGAGCGACCCACCAGCTTCCGAGCTAGGTTAGGGTGTGGGTAGAACCGCCGGGCTCCTCCGACCTTGTTCGTCGTGGTAGGATTCGGGAACGACTCTGAACCTTCACCGGGTCATGGAATCGTATGTGGTTCTGGGAAGATTGGTCGCTTCCGGCCGGCTCGCACGTGGCGGGTGTCGGATCGTTTCGCCTTGGTGCGTACGGCGCAGGTACCGTGCCACCGGGCTGACGAGTCCTTCGGTCCTTGGCGACTTCGCGTTCCCCTAATCATATGCAATTCCGGGTCCGTGACACCTAGCCTATTTGCGGGAAACTGGGTTTAATGGAAATCTGACCGCTCCTGTTGATGTGTGTTGATCAGATCGGACAGTCTGGGTGCTTCATCCTCAACCAAAAGAGGTAAGCGCTAGGGTTCCTTCTAGTTTTGCAGGTGAGTTCCTCTCTTTCGGTGGGTTCGTCGGTTTGCAAGAGGTGGAAACTCGAGGATGCGAGCCATGCAACTATGTGGCCTTCATCCACAAGCTCCGCACAGACGCCGAGGTCGCCGGCCACGCCTATAAAGTGCCGGGAAAGGACGCTGGGTGGAGCTCGTGCCACTCTCGTAGCTGCCTTGATCGCTGAAGACTAGTTCGGCGGCAACGAGAGGTGGCGGCAAGGCAGGGCACTAGTGAGGAGCGACAAAAACGTCTCGGACATGCTAGAACCCAAAGCTCTAGCTCCTTCTATATAAAGACAATCCGACAATATGCAACATATACAAAAACTTGAGCACTCATACGACATGAACAAGCTAATCATTTGATAGCCCCTTTTATAGTACGACTATCTAATCTATAATCCGGTCTCTCTCCAAGCACCTAGAGACTAGTAAAATAGAAAAACCTTAACTATGCATACTTTTGCCTTGTGCTTTTCTCTTGAGCTCGATGATGATTTCATCCTTGCTCCAAGCCAGAAACATCTTGGTCATGATAGCTATTTGAAATCTCGCATGTAGCTCCCCCATAATCCTTACAGGAGGCTTTCTTTTACATTCATCTTTACTTGATGGAACACAAGCTTCCAAGCACATATCTTCATGATGTCATCTTAGAACTTACTCTTCTCAATTTTGATGACTATCAATACTTGACGTCATCTTCCCATAATATTCATATTGGAACTTACTCTTCTCAATTTCGATGACCATTGATACTTGATGTCATCCTGGGCTTCATGAACTTGACTTTTCATTGCACGACCATGAGTGACTCCTAACCCCACACTCACACTCTCATACATAGAGATAGCATATAGGGTTAGTCAATATAATGCAATATATAATTGCTTTACCTTCACTTGATCATATGAAGTCACTACTAGTGTTCTACTCTTGAACTACTAGCTTCATGTATTGATCACGATGGCTCCACACATGAGCCACTCTTGACTATCTTAAATCCAATTCTTGGACTCTGTATTCGTCAACCTTCGTCTTCTCATTTCTTGATCATATGGCATTCACCTTATGAAGTCGACTCTTGATTGCATGTCCATGAATAATACCAATTTCTCTTGATCAATCAAGTGATATATTCTTCTATGCTTGTATGTTGACCATCTTGTGTTCACTCCTTGGAAACTTATTTTGGTCAACCCTTTTCTTCAACATCTTTATGCATATCTTTTTACTTGACGATATTCTTCTCGAATCCCTCCAATAATCTTCATGCATCACTATGACCACTTGTTTACATCTATCTCAAGTGGTATGCTCTTCATTCTCATGTGTTGATCATGTTTAATCTATTCTTGGACTTGTATCATGGTCAAACTTATTTTCTTCTTGAGTTTTGGCATCTTGATGCATATCTTGATTTATGACATTCTTCCCAGATCCGTCTAATGTTCTTCATACATCACCTATAGAAATTACTTCATATCCAATCTCATGGAAAACGTTAGTCTATAAGTATTATCATTAATTACTAAAACCACACTTAGGGACTAGATGAACTCTCAATGGTAGCAGTTATAGATGACCTAGTGATGAACCATTACAAAATATAAATAGTAGACCTTTTTTGGGGTCTACCTATCCAGAAATTCCTAGAGACATGGTAGCCTTACAATGATCTTTCGTCATTGTGAGTGTTTCTTGGTGGCTTGTAGCAGTATACGCTCCAGATCTATTTTGCACCAATAGAAAGGAATTATGTAGTCAAATAAAGATAAGATTGTTGGTTGGTTGGAAGGATAAAAAACAATTGAAGATATAGAAAAACAGAATGATACAACCTTATTCACTTTTGCAAGAAGACATGCTCTTACAAATTCACAGCCTTGTTCATATACCTCTCTATATTGACAAAGCAAACTATAGAAGTATGATGGCCAGTTGGTCGATGAGAAGTATTATCCTTTTTATCTCTAGCTTTAATAACTTTAGAAACTAAACGTTTACCTGGAACTGAACTTATATTAGCCATTTCCTGCATAATCAATAAGCTTGTGAGTCATGTGAGGACTTGACAATATTTGTGATGAATATTTTGCCATCTTATGTGGAGTTGATTCTTTTGGTTGCATGAATTCGTGGTTTGAATTACTTGTTATGTGATTGATAAGTTTGAGTTTCTCAATTTGTCTCAAGAAAAAATTGAGTGGATGAAGGTTTTTTCTCGACTGACTTGGGTCAAGTTGAAGACTTGTGCTCGCAACGCTTTGCTTGGTCTATTGTGTGCAGGTGCGAGTTGGGTGCAACGATGGTTCGGCCATATGGACTGGCATGAGGCTTGGAGGGCTGAGATGCGGTCAAGGAGGTGGCGGCGACATCGTGCGGCTTAAAAGCATGTACGCGGAGGACAAGAAAGCGGGTGGAGACGAGACGTGAGAGCCAAGTCAGTGCGAGGGCGTTTTGGTAAAAACGCAGAATCTACGGAAGCATAACCAAGAAACTGCGGCGGCGGCCGGGAAGCGGTTTAGGGTTAGTTGCTTAGGGTAGAATGAAAGATGGATGGAGGATGGGTCACTTAGACACTTTGTGATGCGTGCTAAGTGCTCATGCCATCTAAGTGGGCTTAAGGCCCAAGTGGTGGGAGGTATGCCTCCACCACTATAAAAGGAGGGGTAAGAGGTGCTTATTCCTCAACCCTTTTGATTAGCTTTTGAGAGCTGCACTTTGAAGAGTGCTTTGCCTAGATGAGAGGCTTGTAAACTCCAAAGAAAACCCACGAAAATCCAATACAAAAGATTTCTTCAATCCCTATGTGTTCTTGAACCACTCATTCTTCGAATCTTTTTGATTTTCGTTTTCTTGCCTTCTTGGTGGTTTGATTCGTGGTATGGCAAGTAAGTGATGGGGAGATCACCTCTGGACTGATCCCATCCAAGCATATCTAAGGATCAACCCTTTTCTTTCTTGATTTTGAGTTTTCTTGAAGAAGAAGCCAAGAAATGGGGTTTTGTGATTGAGTCATGAAGAGGTTTTGATTCTGTGATTTGGGGCTTAGAATAGGTTGCTGGGACATGTGAGATGATGCCATATTGATCTGAGATCAAGATTCCTCACGAGCTTCCTTTCCCCTCAAAATTTCTCTTTTCCTCATTTCAAGAGCTGATTGAAGAAAATGGGTAAAAGGTCTTGACTTGAGAAGTTTTTATGAAGATCAACACTTGATCTAGATTCACAAGACCTCCCTACACCTCTCTGCAAATTTTGGTTGAGTTTGGTTGGGTAGATTTTGAATTAGCCAAAAAGTTGGATTGAAATCTCAGTTCTGAACCTGACTGTTCTTCTGCTTAATTCTTCGAAAGTCTTCAGTTTCTTCAGAAATCTCGGTGTGTCCGATTCTTCAATCTCGGAACTACCGAGATTCACTTCTGTTTTTGCTTGCTGAGTTCTTCAATTTCTTCAGAAATCCCGGTGCTTCTGATTCTTCAATCTCGGAACTACCGAGATTCACTTCTATTCTTGTCTGCTGAAAACAGTACCAAAAATCGGTTCAACTGAAAAAATTCCCGGTACTTCCGGAATTCCCAGTTTCTTCAGGCTGAGTAGTTTCACTGTTTCGGCCATAACTTTTGCATTCGAACTCGGAATTTAGTGATCTTGGACTCGTTTCGAAGCTATCGACGAGCTCCATGTCACCAAGAGCTTTTGGGGGTATTTCCACTGCATTTTCACTCTGATCATACTAGTTCTTTAATTTGACTATATATGTGAAGAATTTGTGAAAGAAATTTAAAATTCGACATTCACCCCCCTCTGTCGGAAGCCACCGATCCAACAAAGCTTCTTAGTACAAAGATGGGCAATATGAAACTACTAAATTCCTACCACAGTACCACCTCATTGACTGAATAGAACAAGTACAAAGAGGTAAAAATCAATGTTTGATTGCCTGAATGGGAAATTGATGTAAGTCTATGGAGACACGTGTACACGAATATAGATTGACAATGTACAATGGAATCAAAAAGGAATTTATTGTTAAGGAAACAATCAAATGAAGGTAACACATGACAACAATAGAAAGGGGGTTAATTAAAATGATGAAGTCTAAGATAGAAGGACAATGTCATTATAAGCATGATGGCTAATATTTCAGTGATGCCTAAATTTGAAACTCCAAAATCATCTCTAGCACTTCGATGCAAGAGATTGGATGGCATTTTTCAATTTCCTACGTCAATCCTCCTACCACATGCTGGCAACAAAGAATTGTACCTTTCAGGATAAATTTAAGAATAAAGGCGCTAATCATCCTACCACTCACTCTTCAGAAGTCATATGTTGCTCAGATTGGCGAGGGCAGAAAAGGCAGTACTAAACTTGAGATGGGCAAATGACAAAATGAATTAGTTAGTATGTGCACTTCAGCAGCTGCAGCAAACAAAACAAATGGCCACACGTATATTAAATGGAAATTTCTACTAGCAAGCTGCACTAATGGCGTGCTAAGCAACTTCTGCTAGGAAGCACTGACACATCAATAGGTAAACTGGTTGAGACCTTTTTTCCAAAGATTGTACCCTAAGCTAATACATGTTGAATTGTTGTAACTTGAAACTAAAATGGTAACAAAAGGGAAGCTGCCAACTTAGAAGCTCACCTCTAAGTATTGTTGCTGCATCACTTGGCTAGTCATCCTTGCTCTTTGACCTAATGAACTAATCACAAAACAATGACACAAATTTGGAAAATCTCTGAATTGGGCTTATGTGGCTTACCTTCTGAGGATGTAACAAAGAATTTCTTAACTTCACTGAGAGTATTGAGAACATTCTTTTATATCTAAAATAGAGTATGAGAACATTCTTTTATATCTAAAATTAAGCACCACGTGAGTAAACAATGGACCATGCTTAATATACAACTGACAATGAAGTTGCAAACATTCAGGCCAAATAGACGCAACTCTCCAGTATATTCTCGAACAGAATTAAAAGTTTAGGTTGACACTTGGAAGAATTGATCGCACATGGCAACCTTGCAATACAAAAGGTCACAACACAAAGATAATAAGCGCCATCTTGGGAGAAGTTTTGACTTTTAAGATCACGCTTCAGAGCAATGAATCATTCTTTACAACCAGCAACGAAGCTCAGTTTACACTAGTGTTGATTTCTAAGGCCATGTAGGTGAGCAATAAGGAATGCTCTGCAACTAGCAGTGAATCATCATTTTGGATTAATGATGGTTTTTAAATCAATGCTTTTACAGTTTGCAACAATAACGAGGCAAACACTCGTTGCAAACACACTGTTTTCGTGAAGCAATAACGTGAGAATGCCACTTGGAAGAACCAATGGCATGTGGTAGGAACATGCAACACAAGAAACAACCACATAAAAGATAATCAACTTTGATTTGGACGAGCATGATTTGTAAGGCCATGCGACTAAGTATGTAACATGCTTTACAATTGGCAGTAAAGTGTTGAGCAATTGCTTTATAATCGGTGATGAAATCGAATCAAACACCCAGTGCAGAAAAATGCAGCTCTCTCACTCGTCTTTCAGAAAAAAAATACCATGGTGACACTTGGAAGAGCCGATTAGACGTGCCAGACATGTGGCACATGATACTGCCACATACTAGTAAATAGTACGTGCAATTCACGCCAGGGCACAAAATGCTGATACTGTTCAGGATACTGTTGCAGTTCTACAGATGTCACTATTCATGGTATTGTTGTAGTACTGTAGTTACTGTTCACCGTGAATCCCTCTAATCTCAACCGTTTGATTTAAGGAACCAACAACTCAGATTAATTGCCTAAGCGTAATTCTAATTTAGTACACTATATAGTAGTATAGATAGTCCATGCTAATGACCGAATTATGAATTCAGTACTGCCAACCGTGATGTCAGTGGTAAGCGACCTGACATCCTTTAATGCTAGACAAAGTATATCACCAATTAGATTCATAAAACGAGAATATAAAGATAAACTGCCTACTATCTTTTTTTCTAAATGACAGTGGAGACTTGAACCAAAGACCGCGGTAATGTCCTTTACCCTAGGCCACATAAGTCTCCTCAAGTCTTGGATTCATACACGATACACTGTCTTGGATATGAACAAGAGGTAATTCTCTATTTCGATCTTAACTTCTTGTTGATGAATTTTCATTATACAGAAAAATATTTTGATTTTATAATTTTTTTACATAGAAACATTTGGAACATAATTTGTTCTCATAGTACAATATAAAAAATAATACTACAATAGTGTCTTTTTTATATTTTCACGGTAATTCAATTCTATGATGACTACCGATCGCTAGCATTTCCTATTTTTAACTGCTTCATTTACCAGATCCTAGTAAATAATGAAGGACAAGAAGCAACTTTTGACTGCTGGATTTATCAGAGCCCCCAACTAACTCACCTGTCACCACTCGTCGGTCAAGGCACCCACCCCGAAGTCCCAAACAGAAACGCTCCTTGTAGACGCGTCGCCGGCCGCCCCGCACCGCTGCTTTTGCCTTTACTTCCTTTCCTTCCTTCTTCCCGTTTCCGCCGGCGTGCCACGCGCCAACAGATGCGATGCAGAAACACCCCTCTCCTTCCGCTTCCGCCGCGTGATTATCTCACCGAATCCACTAACTACTCGTAATAATCAAAAAGTTAAACATTCGGAAGGAAACCCCCTAATCCCTCGCAAAAATCCATATAAACCCCCCGAGAAAAATCTCGCCCCGGATCCAAGCCGCTCCCACCTCTCTCTGTGTTTCTCTCTCTACCCTACCCTACCTATTCGCCTCGCCTCCTCTCTCCTCTCTCCTATCTCCTCCCCGACTCCCCCATCCCCGTCTCTCTCTCTCCCCTCCCCTGCGCCCCCGCCGGAGCCGGTGCGGCGGACCGCCGTCGTACCGCCTCCTCCTGGACCCCTGCGGGCGCCGGATCGCCGATCCGGCCGGTGCCGCCGGAGCTGTCTCCAATCTGGGGGCCGCCTCCTCGGCTTCGATCTGATCCGGGCGGTGCGATCCCGTCGGCTCCGTCGGGGGATTTGTAGTGGGGGTTCGGACTCAGGGGAGGTGGATTCTTGGTGGATGAGTGTTTTCGCGTCGGGTGTGTCTGGATCCGTGCGCCAGAAGGTTCCTTGGTCGAATCCTACTTCGGAGTCGTGCTTCTGTCGGGAGCCGATATACGGGTCGGGGGCTGTGGATTCAGCCAGAGAGATCGTGCCCTGCTGATTCTCGTGGGAAAGCTTGGATTTTGTGCCGGTTCGGCTGTAGTTTTGGGGAGTTTTCTCGTGCTTTGAGGCGCCGATCCGTGCCACTCAGGGTTTCTGTTCGTTGAGATTTTGGCCCCGAAGGCGGCTCGTCCGGGAGAGAGGATTATTTGGTTGCGGTATCTTCCAAGGGTATTGCCGTTTTTGTGAGATTCCATGGCGAACTCTAATGCTGCGGGCGCGTCCCTGAAGCAGTACGGAAAGCCGATATCTTTGGCTGGGCCGGTGGAGGCGGACCTCCAGAGGACGGCGGAATTAAAGAAGGTTAGGAACGATTTGCTTTTCTGATTCGATTGCTGACTGCTTTAAATTTTAGTCTAAGGTTAATATTTTGTTACTTAGAATATCGCTTTGTCTTTTGATCATAATTGCAGTTCTTGGTTGAAGCGGGTCTATATGAGAGTTTGGAGGAGTCTGCTAGGCGAGAGGAGGTGCTGGGGGAGCTTGACAAGGTAAAACATAGTTCGATGTGAAGCTTTCACTGTTGTGTTCGAAATGCTTACTAAATGGAACAATGGTTTCAATTCTCTCTTCCATTTAGTGTTATCCTTAGTAGATTATCGTTTGCTAAACGACATCCTTGTTTGAATTCGCAGATTGTAAAAGATTGGGTGAAGCAGTTAACTAGTCAGAGAGGATATACTGATCAAATGGTTGAAGAGGCAAATGCCGTACTTTTCACCTTTGGGTCATACCGTCTAGGGGTAATAGTATGCTTTACTTGGCTATTTTCCTCTACTGCCGGTGCCTTTCTAAGTTTCTAACCCATCAGGCCATGAAAACTGCACAATTTTGTTGGACCTGCTTTGTTTTCGTTTTATGACTAGTTGAAAGATTGCTTTAGTCAGTAGACCTCAGTGTTTTGTAACATTGATGTTATTTGGACTCATTTAAACAGAGGAATAAATGTAATTCTCTGGAATTTGAAGGCTATTTGAATTGTTATGGCTGCATTATCCTCAATGATCAACACCATAGCACAAAATGAACGCCACTTCAACCATAATCGGAATGAGCAGCAGCAGCATTAGTTTTTAAAATCTGCATCATATAGGAAAATAACTGCAACAGGATTCATTTGTGCTTCTGTGCAATCTGAACTCCTCCTTCTGCTTCTGCCACTTCTTTATTGTCTTTGTTTAAGCGCTATGTACACTGAAGGACTGAAATTAACATTGAAGGCAATTCCTTTTCAAATAGATTGGGACAAACATCAAATATAGAGCATCCCATCAATTGTTATATTCCTTTGCTGTGGAATCAAGTATGTTTTGGACGCTCATGCTAACCCTAGTTTGAAGCTCATGTTAACCCTGGTTGCTACTTGGTTGAATTTTTTTCACCTTACATTTTGCCTATATGTTGCTTTTGCATCTTTCTTGTCATTGTTCCACATTGTCCACAATAGATCTTTAGCTCTCAAATCAGTATCTTAGAGAGAGTTGTGTACACTCAAGCTATTTTCCATGGTCACACCATATATGATGTTATACTTTCAACTCATGTCGTGTTTTGATGTTTCTCTGCTATTACATGTGCGTTTTGTGCAGAATATTCATGTTTCATTGAATAACGAGAGACGGATAAAGGCAAACGTAGATTATATAGGTTATGGAGCTTAGTGCATGTCGTGCTGGATAGTCACTGAGATCCTTCGAGCTGAGCTCAGGATATATAAAGCTCACCGTGAGACAGCTTGAGCCATGAAAATGGGGCCATATCCAAGCCTAGCTTATCTAACCTGAGCTTACCAAACCATTTTAAGCTTGATCAAGATCAACTCCTTTCTTAACATAGTGACAGCTGGAATACAATACTATTTTAAGCTAACCCACTTCTATTTATATATGAATGTTTCATCTAAAAATTCTGTCAAATAATTATCATGGCAATTGTTTAACCACTTGTAAAGCATTTGGGCTCAATGCTTCTGTTGAGAAGTTTCTGTTCTGCATCAGTTCAATTGTTTTTATTGTCTATTTATGTCATTGTGTTATGTATGTTTCAGGCAAATGTTTGCTTTTCTCATAGAATGATTTACTTGTGCATAATTTGATACTTCTGTTTTGATAGGTCCATGGACCTAGGGCTGACATTGATACTTTATGTGTTGGACCTTCATATGTGAATCGTGAGGTTATATTTTCTTCCTATTATGCTAAATTGGTGTTATTTTTGTGTTAGCTATAGTATCATTGTTTCTTAACATAGTACTGTCTCTGCAGGAAGATTTCTTCATTGTACTGCATGACATTTTAACACAAACAGAAGAAGTGACTGAACTGCAACCTGTACCTGATGCACATGTCCCTGTTATGAAATTTAAGTTCCATGGAATATCAATTGACCTTCTTTATGCCAGTGTTTCTCTCTTAGTAGTACCACCTGTAAGTTTATATTCTGTAAAATATTTTCATGCACTCATTTGTTTCTCTGTGCATACCAAGTACATATTTGTATAAAACATAGTATATGTGGTATTTCAACTTGTATCTTCATTAAGCATATTTTAGTAAGAAGTATGTAGTCGAGTTTTTTTTCTCCTAATATCTACATCTTCTTTTGAATATGCCTATCAATTACTCTTTGATTTTTGTGTACTAATTTTATGGTAAATGACAGAAGACCCTATTTTGAGCTTGGCATGCTAGTGTTCTAGGTGTGTAATGTAGTCGTGTTCTTCAATATAGTGTGATCTATTAGATCACTGCTAAACAAAATTGCAACATATCTAATATCATGGATGGCAATCTAACTTCTCTGTTAAACTTCCTGTGGTGATTGACACTTGTATCTTCTAGCTGACACATGATTCACTAGTCTCCTGCTTGCTGACCTCATGGTAAAGCTTAGTTGTCGCGATTGGCTTTGGGGTAGATACCGTCTAGTTTCTTTGCACCAGGGAGGTGTGTAACACGAACTGTTTATTCCTTATTTTTATTTATACAGCAGGAACATCTTTTTAGAAAACAACTATTTTTGCTACTTGAGATGCATGTATTTAACTGACAGTTCTTCACTAACAGTCTTGGGGTGATAAAAGAGGACAATTCACAGCCATCAATGCAACACTTCCTCTGCTGTCGATTTTGTCGGCTGTTTAATTTCTTTTGCTGTGGTGTCCTTTCTTAAAATATGAAAGAAAAAGGTTTACTTGGAAGTCCACTTCCTGCCTCTTGCCTATTTTTATCTCGAATATTTCAAGAGATACATTGCGTGCTTAACGTATTGCTGCAGGATTTGGATATCTCTCAAGAATCAGTGCTTTATGACATTGATGAAGCAACTGTTCGTAGTCTTAATGGGTGCAGAGTGGCAGACCAAATTCTTAGACTTGTTCCAGATATTGAGGTTGCCTTGAGGAATTATCATCCATGTTATTCTTTTCTACTCAACCATTTCTTTATTTATTTCTCTAGGATGGCAGCACTAACAATATACATACTTCATTGTAGCACTTCCGAACAACACTAAGGTGTTTAAAGCACTGGGCAAAAAGAAGAGGTGTTTACTCTAATGTAAGTCTGCTTTTATTATCATGGCGGAAACTTCTCTGAGTTGCTAAGTTTATTTAATTATTATCTACCATGCTAGGTTACTGGTTTTCTTGGGGGTGTCAATTGGGCTTTACTGGTTGCACGTGTCTGCCAGTTCTATCCTAATGCTGTGCCAAGTATGCTAGTTTCGAGATTCTTCAGAGTTTTTACCCAGTGGCGCTGGCCAAATCCAGTGATGCTGTGTGCCATTGAGGAAGAAGAGCTTGGTTTTCCTGTGTGGGATCCACGCAAAAATCCTCGTGACAGATCTCATCATATGCCCATTATCACCCCAGCGTACCCATGCATGAACTCCAGCTATAATGTTTCAACAAGCACACTGAGGGTTATGATGGAGCAATTCCAGTTTGGTAATAAAATCTGCCAGGTAGTCTTCTTTGCCACCTCTGATGTTACTATTGTAGTACATGCTTACTGTTTTGACTATATTCTTTGCTCTTGAATGCAGGAAATTGAGCTGAATAAGGCTGATTGGTCTGCCCTTTTTGAGCCTTTCCAATTTTTCGAGGCGTATAAAAATTATCTACAGGTTGACATCATCGCTGAGGATGATGAAGATCTTAGACTTTGGAAGGGATGGGTTGAATCTCGACTGAGGCAACTGACTTTAAAGGTAAATATTTGTTGCTTATGTTCTCTGTTGTTTTTCACAGCTTGTAATAAAGTCACTTCCTTTGGGGGCTATACTCATTATATTGGAACAATGGTGATGGTATGGGAATTGCTTGTTGCGGAATGGTAAGTCGCTGTTGCAATGTTTTGGTTGTTGGAGTTGTTTATTTGGTAAAAGGAGTGAAGTCCCTCTGATTTGCACAATAAATTCCACGGGAAGGATCAGAGGAATGGAAATTAAAGATTGGCTTGGGAACTAGTGGGGTGACAATTCACATGCCTGTTTTAAACATCAAATGGGCCCCTTTATAATTTGATTTTAATGAACGTTCTTACTGTTCATCTCTACGTGGTTGACTGTAGAGCGTGTATTTTTTGGTTCTTTGACACTTGCAGATTGAACGGGACACGTACGGAAAGTTACAATGCCATCCGTACCCATATGAGTATGCAGATCCTTCTAGACAATGTGCTCATTGTGCTTTCTTCATGGGCTTATCAAGGAAAGAAGGTGTGAAAATACAGGAAGGTCAACAGTTCGATATTCGTGGAACAGTAGATGAGTTTAGGCATGAAATCAATATGTATATGTTCTGGAAGCCTGGGATGGAGCTAGCTGTTTCTCATGTCCGGAGGAAGCAGATTCCGCCTTATGTGTTCCCAGAAGGTTACAGGAGACCTCGTCCTCAGAGACACGTGAACCATCAGCTGCAGTCTGATAAAAATGACACTGAGAATGGCTCAATGACTGGATCTCCAGATGTTCAGCTCAAGAGAAAGCATGATTCTGCTGGGGCTGATGATACTGAACCCTGTAGATCTGTTAAGAGGGCTTCAGTCAGCCCAGTTCACCCAAAAACTTTATCACCTCAATCTGGGAATGTTGGTGATGAAGCTGCATGTAACAGCCAAATGAAATCGGCTTCTAGTGTGAGTGGCGGGAGTCAGAATTCACCTAGCAGTGGCAATCTAGAAGAAGCAAATTGCTTGAGTTCACCACAGACATCGGAGAAAAGTTTGGACTCTATCGCATCTAGCTTCAACTGCGAGCGTGTGACAAGTGAAGCTGTTTGTTCGGGCGATGTGACTAGCAAGCATGGTAACTGTATTTCACCTATCAAGAGCTGCACGACTCCAACAGTAGCAGTGTGTTCCACTTTAAAGCGTGTTGCTGAGAAGGTTGTATCAGAGCTTGTTGGAAGTGAAAACTTGGGCGGCAACAATGCAGAATTACTGGAGATAGCAGAAAAGGACATGGGAAATGTCATTGTCGAAAATGTGCATCTTGGTGGGAATGGCGTTGCTTAGAGTGGCCTTCCTGAAGAGTTAAGAGGTCTTGCTTCTGGTCCATTCTCCCCTTCTTTGAAATTATTAGTTCATAGATATGATCTGAACTTTTTTATTTGTTCGTTTGATCTATAAAGCTGAACAATGGGATTGAAGTGCTTTCTAAAGCTCACGCAGGTGTGAAATCGGATGGATCCCAGAACTCGTCGTTGAGGCATGATCTTGAACTCAATCATTCTGCATTGAGTATCTATATTGCTCCGTTTTCTTTATGCTCTGCTGTTTGGTACTTGTTTGTTACTTCGTGCAGGGTTAGTCTGACATCAACAGCATGAGGTTGGAGAACGGTGTAAAGAGGAACATGTTCTGGATCTGGTGGAGGGAATGGATGGTCTGGTGTCTATGTGGTAAGTTGCCTGACTCACAAACTTTCCTTTTCGACACAGATCTGCAAGTATTGGGGACTCTTGAAGGAAGATGGTAAAACATGTCAGGCAATGACATGACAAAAAGAACAAATGAGGAAAATTCCTTTTGGAAGGACATAAGGTGTTTGCCAGTTCTAGATCTATGACAAGTTTCGTATGGAACTCTGCTCTCTCTGCAACTTCAGATGCCAATTTTGTCTGGAGTTGCGGAGTTGCTGGCTCTAATGTATGAACTGATCTCCCCAGCAGGCTCCCTGTGTTGACTTGTTTGCTTCTCAGAGATGCGCTGCCCTACTGTAGGTCTAGATTAGAAACAGATGAAATACTGTCTGCCTGTCTTCGTCAAGGCCCCGTTTGTACTCTTCATTCTCTTGTAATATATGAGATTTGCAGTGCAGTAGTCTGGCACCGTTTGCTTTTGATTCACTTTTCTTTTAGGTGATTCTGTTTTCGAGTTTCGGTGGCTCATACGTGTGTTGCGGTTTGTAAAGCTTTGTTGAGCAATATCTTGGTGATTGAGAAGGTGTGCTGTCGGTAGCTTTTTTTTAGCTATTCCATGTTCTCTTCGGGGTATGTCCAACAGTGTGTTCTCTTCGGGGTATTTCCAACAGTGGCTATCTCTATCTGCTACGTCGCCAAAAAACGTTAGTACAACTGTACAAGCTCGTCTACTTCGCTTACGTGGTGTATGGACGGGAGCACTGTCGCGACCGTGAAGATCCACGACTCAGCAGCACCAGATGCGTCCTAGTTAAAAGTAGAAACTTACGAAAGTTGTCCGTCAACAGAAAGTTGTGAGGTGGAGTGTGTAATATAGTTGCTAAAGACAGGAGCTTAAGAACCTGTCTCAAATGCTATCTGTATGTGGCCTCACGGAGGCCGCATGGAGAACAAAACAAATAGCTGTGCCACTATTGAAGATGCTCAACATAGTGACTAACGCTTCATATTGTGAATCTGATCCACCTTCCAAGTCTCCAGGTGGTGTGATTCCTTGGCTGTGTTCCATTCGCTACGAAATCTCAGGACACTAATGAAGCTCTATTTCAGCGAATATGCTCGGCTGTTCTCATAAACTACCAAATTAAGCTAACACTGTATCTCTTGGCGGTCCTAAACGCCAAGAAGCTCATTGCACCAGGCGGACCTAGTGCCGCACTGCTTCACTACACCCTATCTTTAGACCTTTTCCAAAGGAAACTACACCAAGACTATCTTAAACGTACTATTCCAAAGGAAACCACACCAGGACTATCTTTAACCAGCATGGTGATTCACCCTAGGTAGGTCTCCAGTCTCCCAGCTTTACCTCATCGGGAAGCGCAAAGAAACGCATGCAGTGCGTACGGCTATATCCTACGTACTAATTTCAGGCTGAGCCAAAGAAAACAAGACGTTGTCACCTGGAAAAATGCAGGTCGAACCAGATGGAGGAACGAGCTTGCCGCCAGGGTGCCTTTACGCTAACCCGGCTGCAACCAGGACGACAATACCAAAACTTATAACGCATTACTGCTCATTACTAGCCCTACATGTGCCTTTTAGTTCACCGGCTGCAGCTTAGGTCTGTAATAATGGCGTCGAGGTGACGAGGCAGACTATGCAGATCATACCTTCAGGGTCGCGGTGTCTTATTTTCGTGCCACTTGGGTCGTTACCTGATGATTAGATTTTCAGATCGGAGCAGGGAATATAGCAGCAGGGGCATCACATCAGGAGATGATTGTTCTCCACCTGATTGATCGAGCTACCAATCGCTGTCATGATCTGTGTAATATCTGTGCTTCGTGCCAACATATCACTGGTTACTGAGGAGGAAAGCAACAGAGGCTCCGGCGCAGGGTACAAGCTCTCGGATCGACTGTATCTATCTGCTTAATTGGCCCAATGACAGTTCCACACCGGGGCATGGCTTAATCATATCTAATGTCTTTCCTATTTCAGAATTTAATTATCGTCAGGCCCAATTTAGGAAGTAGGAGCCACCACATCATGCTTCCCAGATTCCATCTCCTAATCAAAGTAGGATATGTAGCCATTGATCGATGTGGTAGTAGTTTAGGTGTCGCAAAAGGTTCCTCATGTTGATCACCGTTTCTTATGGGCAATCATGAAGAATTTCCTTTCTTGTTAATGGCAACATTGTATATAAGTGTCCTAGGGTCCTCTCTACCTCTCCAGATCACCGTTTGAGCATGTTTTTCTACAAAAACATCCACACCATGCATCTAAAGATAACATAGGATGGAGTACTATCTCCAATGCATTGTCTCTGATCTGTCATTTGGCACTAACCACGTGTACTCCACATCGCCTTTTTTGTAACTTTTATCCTCCGCTCTCCTCTCGTCAAAATTTGTATTTGAGATAAGGTTACATTGCATTTTTTTTCTCTCCTCCTTTGTTTTTTTGTTGCGGAACTCCCTACAATGTGTTTTTTACTCGTATTGTTTCACATATGTTCTTGTGCCAAGCTATCTCGCATGAGAAACACCTCAATTGTAACACCTCAATTGTCTGTGATCCCTCTCTGTGCTCCCCATGACAAAACATCCTAGGTGGAAACTCTAGAGACGGCTGACAATACAATATTGTACATGCCCTAACCAGTAATGCAACTGGATGATCTCTCACTTCACTACTACAAAATAGGTTATCAAAGACCCCATATCATAGCCAGTTTTTCAAAATCCGCCTCTGGTGTAGTACATGAGAGGCAGTTTGCAAGAAGGCCCGCCCGCATTGACTTTGAGAGACGCGAACGGCTTGTGATGACCAAATATCATAGACGGTTTTTTAAAAAAAAACTGCCTACAATATGGGACTAACATATCACAGGCGGTTCTTGGTTAGAACCGCTAGTGATGTTGAGATGCAATAACTTAACGTATATATTATATCAATCGGTTTTTCTTTCTTTCCGTTCCAAACAAACACCGCCAACGCTGCCGCATTCGCCCGTAATCTGCACCCGACCTCCTCCTTGACGCCGGCAGGCTGCCAGACCACCTCCTCCGACGCCGGCAGGCTTCCCAACCACCTCTTCGACGGCCGCTGCGACGCCGTCACTCGCCTCCTCGCCAACTTTTCCCTCCGCCTCCATGCGCTGCCGAGGTAAACCTCCTCCCAAACGCCGGCCCCCCACCTCCTCCCCCTGCTCCGACGGCTTCCCACCTCCTCCCCCTCCTCCCCACTGTTGGCACCCCACCCTGCTGTCCTCCCCACCGTCGGCTCCTCAGCTCCTCCCCTGCTCCCTTCAGCGGCTGTGTAGGCCGGCCACCTCCTCCCCATTCTCCTCCTCCCCCTTCCCCCTGCTCCCCATACTCCCCACCTCCTCCCCCCTGCTCCCACCACAGACGACAGACGCTGTCCCCTAAATTTAGGTCAAGTACATTATTATCAGATGTGTAAATTATTGTGTTTAGGGGATAATGCATTTATGCCACTCCAAATATGTATTGGAGACTTAAGCTTTTCCATCTCAGATCACATTGGTTTATGAAATTTTTATATTTGATAGCATTGAGAGGTATAAGTAGGGTTTATAATGATTTGAATTAGTGATCAGAGGTACTATACTACAATATCTGTTTAGTTTTTTTTTGTGATAAGGGTTAGTGTTGAAATTTAGTTTTGTTGTTGCAAAGAATGCAATTCAAATTAAAATAGAACATGAATTGTTCGTGATTTATTGTGGCTCTCAAGTTGTTTCGAAGTATTGTATTGTAATGAGGAATAAGTTTGATAGATTCATGACACATCATGCAATTACTTTCCATTGTTTTGATCCCATGGACTTGTGCAAACAGAAACACAATTGAATTAGTTGTGTTTTGCTGCTACTGGACCACCACTTATTGTCGGGGATGTTGTGTGGCGTACCCGGTTTTAGAGCTGGATAAACCCTTGTGTTCGCTGTATCGATCCCTGGATCAATAGTCGATACACACAAGTACTTGATAACATAGTCATGCAATACAACGTTCATTACAATATTTAGCCATATTTGGTCTTTATTCATACAAACCGGGCCTATTGGCCGAATTAAAACAGCAGCGGAATTGAACACACGGTAGATAACCCATCGGTATGCCGAACCACAGGCAACTGACTGGGGAAGAAACCCTACGCCTCGAAGTCGCTGTCGCTATCACCAGACTGGTATTCCTCCTCTTCTTCTGGCCACATAACAAGCCAGGTGAGTACATTGAATGTACTCGCAAGCGCTTCGCCAGGGAGTTTATTATGGATATGAGCATGCTCGGAAGTAATCAAGAAATTGGCTCTACCCTAAGTTTCATGTTGTGCAAGAAAGTAAGTTTGTATTTGCAATAAATAAATAGATGTAAAAGCAATTTTAACAAAACATCTCGACACAGCGAGATGAGGTACCTGCTTGATTTACTCAACCCGGCTCAGCGGGGAGTTCATCTCTGTGCTTTCCGCTACAACGTCAAAGCATGGTACTCGCCCGGTTTCTCAGGGAGACACAGCTCACCTCGTACTTACGGGGATACCAACGAAAACACGGCAATCACCCGGTTCCTCGGGGAGGGAAACACCGTCCTCCCGGTACTTACGGGGATTCTAGGGTTTGCCCGAGTCCGCGGGAAACCCTTTCTTCACTCTTCCCGCTACAACGGGAACTTGGCATGCTGCCCTGCGAACACGGCGGATCGCGTCCTTAAACCCATAACCCATCTGTGACTTTGAAAGCCAATCTAGTTTAGTGTGGCCTAACCAAGTTCGTCCATGACCGCGGACACGGCTATTCGAATAGTTTTAACCCTCTGCAGAGGTGGTACGGCTTTACCCACACGATGTAGGTCACCCTGGACATACCGTGCACTACATACTACCAGAGCTAGTACAACGAGACTCTTCGCCGGTGTGAACCCAGCCATGAACCCGTCCGAAGGACATGTCCCAAACCTAGCTTGAGTCAGAATCATCGCTTGCAAGGAGGTTGGTGTTCCAACTTTGTGGCGAACAATGCCTCGCTAAACTGCTGTATTTGTTCTCTACAGGGGTTAAACCACCCCATCCGCACTCTACTAACTGCCCACGGGTTCATGCTAGTTCAGGCCGGGTACTATGTCAAGTCCTTCCCACAAAGGACATGTGGACGTACGGTAAGACTTGGCCAAACGGCACTTAAGATCGGTCCTTAGGTGATCCGAGAAGGACTCCACACCATTCCCGTAAACGGGCAGCAAGAACCACGACGGGCCTTACCTCGCTCTTTAACAAACTCCCTGCTTTCACCCTTCATTATCGACCCGGATCAAAATCTTCTCCATTTTCAGCTTGGTTTCACAAAACCATTTACGGTAAAACATACCAACCCATGGCTATGCTACCTTCATACACCTCTGGACACGACGGTCCGTTTCTCAAAAGTTCACCACATAAAATATGGGGTGTTATTACTTTTCTTTTGCTAAAACCCTAATTTCACTACGGCAGGGCTAAGCATGAATATATGTATATACTCTACCCTAAGTTTTTTCGATAATATTCCCAGAATACATAGTCCTTAGGGCTACAAGGAATTCAGGGTCGGACTAGGGTTTTCTACTCATCGGTATAACTATGCTACATAAAATAACGATAATAAAACATAGCATGCATGTTTCGTAAACAACATAACATTTCATAAACTTGGGATTTCAACATGATCAATGGTGGAGAGCTTGCCTGGCAGTTCGTGGCTTTGCTCCGGACGCGGGGATGCTTCGGGTTCCTCTTGGCGCACGTACCTCACACCGTCAACTACACGATTCCAAAACAACGCTAATAAAAATTCAACCGACATGAAATACCAAATGAAATCAGAGAAGAACTTATGCCATGCTTGCAAGGTCATGTCCAGGATTGGGAAAATTGATGTTCTTCATATTTCATGCGAGGATGCTATGAATTAAGCTTCCATATTCTTAGCTCCTTTTGTCGGGAACCCTAGGCTTAATTTGATGAATGCAGAGTTCGTGGTCTTATTGGTTTTAATAGCTAGCACAATGTTTATAATAGGGCTCAAGTGGTTGGGGGAGTTAGGATGGAACATATATGCATGCAATGGGGTTTAGGGTTTTACGGTTTATCTACCCCCTTTTTATCTTCGAACTAAGCAACATGTGTATGTGTACCTATACTTGCGTATGTTCTGGACCCTAACATATTCTCGAAAGGTTTAACATGATGGGGGTGACATTAAGAAGAATATATATATATATGCACGAAATCAACATTAGGGTTTCTAGGGTTTAACATGTGTCTTCGTTTCTCGGATTATGCAACATGAGTATATGCACGTAACTTTGTGCAAGGTTCCAAAATACTAGGGTTTAACATGCTGGAATACCCTAGAGCTGATCACATAATCAAAAGGAATTTAAAAGTTGTTTGAATTTGAAAAGGATACTAGAACTATTGACTGTATTTTTGAAATTGTTTTTGAACCAAAAGATGGGTTGGAATTTGGAGCAACTTTGGTTTTGGACTTTGTCTGAGAACCGGTTCGGATCTGGGTGAACCGGCCGAACCAGAGAGGAAAAACTGGTTTAGAGGAAAACCGGCTAGTTTATCCTAATTTGGGGGCGACGTCGAAGGCGCAGAATGGAATTGCGCCTCCACTAAACCCGACAGTGGGTCCGAACTGTCTCTTGGGCCCGCTGGCAGTGGCGCAGAGGGCGGCGTACCACTTCGATCAATGCGGCCCACGGGTTAGAGGCAGAGGGGAGCGAGGGCGCGCGCGGGGTAGGGTTCCGGCGAGCAATCAGTTTTCTGGCGAGGTCTCCGGTGAAAACCATGGCGAGAAATCGCTACTGATCTAGGAGGGGAAAAGGAAATTGGTTGGTACTTCTGGGTTCAGGAGGTCAACAAGATTCCAATTTTATGGGTGGAAGGGTTGCGCGGTTGCTGGTGTGGAATGGAGATGGTGTCCAGCGGAGCTCGGTGGTTGTGCTCGGTACTGGGGAGAAGAGGAAGGCTTTGAGCTTGAATGGAGCATGGCAAAGATGGAGCTTGGGAGTAGGAAGGTGGGGCGAGGAAGGATGAAGCTCAGGGGTCCTTCTTATAGTCGCGGGCGAAGACAGAGCAATGGCCGCTGGACCCGGACGCGTACCTCGCCGGAGACCATGTCGGGCGGCGTGGCAACTGCGGAGTGGTGAGGAGTGTGCCGAGGCGTGTGGGAGGATGATTATCTAGCCCCAAGGTTTGGTTTTGATGGTTAATTGCAACCCTCACCTTTATCTAACGTTTACAATGAGTGTGAACAGGAGTTTAGATGAACAGGTGAACGATCAAGACAACATCTGAGTGATGACGAGGCCTAAAAAGAGCAAGGAACCATGAAGGTCAGAAGGGCTAGCTGAGCTAGTCTCCTGAGGCTCAGTTGCGAGGAAGCCGAGGCTGTGCTCGAGGGCAAGCGAGGTGATAGTGGCTTGATGGAGTTCAAGGACCGTGACTGCAAGCTGGATAAGACCTGGAGGAGCTAGGAAGCTGGTGGATCTGCGTCAAGGGGTTCGCTGTGCGTCTTCAAGGGCTGTCGTCTTCAGTTTGTTAGCTTGGAACCAGTGCCAAGGTTCTGAGCGAGCTGGTCAGTGGCAGTGGTGAGTCCACTGTCTTCCTGAATCAGTTTTAGGCTTGTAGTGAGCCGGCCAGTGTTGTGCTCAGGTGCTGCCTGAGGCAACCGAGTCCACCTGAGTTTGGCATCTGAGACTCAGGTGGGTAGCTCAGCCATGGCTAGTAGGTTACCTAGTGTATGTTAGCTGAGTCTCAGATAGGTGTGTCTGGTGGCTCTTTGTCTGACGTGGCATGAGGGTAACGGCTAGCTGCCAGGGACCCTATAAATAGGGAACCTGGAGAGGTTTCGACCTCAACCTTTACCTCTACCATAGAAAGCACCCTGCTGTCGGAAGAAAGAGCTCTTAGTCTCCAAGAGAGTGTTGCCTGCGTGCATCTACAGTGAGAGAGAGTTGCTTTGCATCCTGAGTGCTTCAGAACTGAGAGAGTTCATGGTATTGGTTCCTCCAAGAGTCTGAGAGAGCTCTTGGAGTTCGTCTGCTCTAAGACCGGGAAGTTGGAGCCGTTGGTGAGCAAGCCAGGTCTTGTGTGGCTGCCTCCAAGCGTTGTGAAGGCGATTTGGGTCTACCTGTCTCGCTGCGGTGAGATCAAAAGGATTCCACACAAGATAAGTGAACGAGGAAAGAGCACGATTCAGTGCCGGCTGTGAAAGCAGCTTCCTCAACGGAGACGTACCACTTGCTTAAGTGGGAACTTTGGTAAAACAAACCCTTGTGTCGTCTTGCATATTTGTTTGGTTTGTGTTCACTTGTGCTGTCATACATTGTTCATTGTGTTCACTTGTGCTGATATTCATTGTTCACTCACTGATGCACACAACTGAGTTTCCCACCTGAGACTCAGTTGACACTTAGAACAAGTTGTCTCCTTTACTTTTTGCCTATCTGTTGCACCCAGCTAAGTCACTCACCTGAGACTCAGTTGGCACATAAGTGTCTCTGCTCTGCACTGATTGCATTTATCTGTGTTATCCATCTGAGAGTCAGTTGCCTGACTCAGTTGCTTAGGATTGGCCCATTTTCTTTAAGTAAAGCCAATTAGGTTTTAATTTTATAGAGCCGACCTATTCACCCCCCCCTCTAGTCGACTACTGAGATCCTTTCAATATGCTTTAGGACGTTGAACTTAGGAAATACCATATATGCTTTAGGACATTGAACTTAGGAAATGATATATATGTGACTTAAAGGGAGTAGTACAACATCATTCGAAGCGTCATATATACGACATATATATGATGCCTCGATTACTGTAGTGCAGCTCCATTTATTTTCTATTTATATCATTTCACACATTTCTAAATGGGAGCCATCTGATTCTTCTTCATGTTATGCGTCTTTTAGAAGATGTTGAGCTCTGATCGGTCAGCTTCCCCAGAGGTTGCTGGGGACAATTCTGATGTGTCTGGAACCACGACAAAATCCAGGCGCGCTCCAAGAGGACCTAGTCAAATGCCGAAGGGCCGATTCCCCATAACAGAGTTAGGCCTGTCCAGGGCACCGATCGCGCCAGAACAAAACGCGACGAAATGGAGAACGACATGCGGGATCATCGCACGGACACGGGTTTTGTTGACTCTAGAGTCATGGAAGAAGGTGGGGTGAGATCTTCATATGGCACTAATCGAAGATATCAACACTTACTTCGTGATCCCAGAAGATTTAAAGGCCCGTGCCGATGCTGCAGCCCTGAAGGTCGCTAATAAAGCTTGGAAGGAGTTCAAGTGTATTCTCCACTGTGACTTCATCGCAGAGGATGAGGAGCCGTTCGGCATCCACAAATGGATGGACCGCGAGAGGTGGGCCCAATTTAAGGCGTCCAGAAAAACAGAAGAATTTAGGGCAAAGAGTGAAGCGACAAAGGCGCTGGCGGCCAAGATCACCCACCATCACAGGCTGGGGTAGTTCTGGGTACGCGCCCAAAGTTAGGAAATGGATGGGTGAGGAGGAGATGGCACGTCTTAATGACCTGCGCCCCTCCCCCCAATTTCCCAACGTAGAATCACGGCGCGCACGCAATTGGTTGTACGCGAGGAGAAATCCAGGTGCGACGTCTTCGGACGCCCAATCCTTCTCGAGCGAAGCAACCCGGGACATCTACACTACATTGGTATGATGTTGTTTACAAAAACCTGCCTCTCAGTATATCCATCGCCTCAATACTAGGCTTAGTAACCTGTTCTTCTATTATAAGAAAACTTTTCAACACAATCCTCCCCTTGCGAATTTCAGAGGGAGAAAGATATTCTTACACAGGCCATCGGCACCAAGGAGCATCCAGGTCGCACGAGGGGTACTGGTGTTTACGCTACCTGGAGAGATGGATTCCCTGATGATTTGCATCGGTACAGAAATAAGAGCTTGGCCAAAGTCGAACACGAAGCAAGAGAAAGAGCTGCTCTTACAGAAGAAATCATGGCCATGGTGGAAATGAGGGTCGATGCTCATTTAAGAGCTCTTAAAGATATGGTGGCCATGGCCTCACAAGGGCACGTTCAAATGCAAAGCAGCCCTACTGGTAATCAAAAGAAAGCTGATCACACCATCTCGTATCCAGTCGATGAGATCTTGGTAATTTCTACTTTAATCTCAAGTTCCGCTTCAAATTTTGTTGCAAGCCATATGTAGCTAATTATTCTATCTTCTGCCATGTTTTACCTTCAAGGATACGACGCGGTGCAAGCTGTTGGTGCGATTTCTTGACGACGAGCCTTTAGAGGTTGCAACAGAGATGGCATGTCCATCCAATGAAGGGGATCTCATCCACCGTGTGCCGATGGCGCGTGGGAATGCAAAAGTCAGTGTGGACTGTGTCTACGACACATGCAAGTCCATTAAGCTGAAATTTCTGCCAAATGATAAGATTATGAGATTGGGCCAAGCTGAAGGGACTTTCATCCAGTGGCCCAAGAGGGATATAGTATTGGAAGACTGGCACCCTCCATGTATCGGCCAAGTTGAATCACGGGAGGTAGACCTACCCGTGATCCCGGAGCCTTATATTGCATGTAATGAGGACACTTCAATCGCTATGGTGCCGGTGGAGACCACCTTGGCCCCCGAGCTCCCAACAAGGGCCCATTCGTCGCCCGCCAAGTCGTCGAACCCGATTGTGAAAAGAAAGCGAGGAACTAAGTCGAAGGCGAAGGTGCTGAAGGAACCACACCTTTACATTGAAGAAGAGTTCCCCTTCGTGCAATTGGCCGATAAATACGTTGAGGGAGAGCCATGGCTCAAATCGCCAGAGGCGCTTAATGCCCTCAAAAAATATACCCGCGAGTTGCACGAGTACTACCTCAAGGAGGTCAAGAAGCCAAAGAATCAACGGACCACAACTTTGAAGGTGGATTTTAGTAGGGGACATTTCCACCATGATTTCAAGAACTGTTAGTTCTTTGTGAACTTCGTGGACTTGTGGGAACTCTACAACCTCTGGTCCCTCGAAGTCTCTCTCATCAGATGCTACACATTGTGAGTGTTCACAATCACGGTCAACATTCGTGTTATACATACTATATCCACATATATGTAACCCATACCTTCTTTATGTGTAGGATGATAATTGAACAATGTAGAAGGAAAAATGTAAAAGTAGGGTTCCTTGACCCATACATTATCTCCGCGTGGATGATCACAGATGTGGAAGACTTTGTTGCCGAGTACGTGCTAAACGCCTTACTTGCTCAACAAGATAAGGAATTCATACTTTTTCTGTACAACCAGGCGTAAGTATCGCATTACCTACTTCATCATCCCAGGCTATTGGTAATTTTACCAAAATAACATGAATTTACTAACCATTGAGACTAAATGCAGAGAGTATTGGATTCTTGCTGTCCTTATACCACACCATCCAAGGCTCATGTTTATGGATTCGTTACTACGAGCAAACTTCGACATTGAAACACTTGGAAGATTTATGAGCAAGTAAGTATATTTTCAACATATATAAATCTACCATTCGCTACTTTCATGTTGCAATGCCAAAGATAAACCATTTCGATTCACGTAGGGTGTGGAAGAGCTACCTCAGGAAGGGAGGAAAAGGCACCAATCGGCCCCTTTTCAATGACAAGGGCTTTAGTGTATCTTTCTATACTCAATACAAATTTTTATAATTGTCGTAATAACGATCTCCAACTACTAACCAATTGTATATATTACTAGTACCACCAACAACAAGGAGGAACAAGCGTTTGTGGCTTCTACGTTTGCCACAACATGGAAATCATGCTTACTAACATTAGCAAAAATAAAATCCAGGTTTGACACTATTGCGATAAGTATTATCATATTTCTCTTCATTATAAGTACATGGCTTTAATATACATTCTTATCAACAGAAGAAAAGCATTCCCAAGACGTCATTGGATTCATCTCAACTAGAGCGGATAAGAGAACACATCGCCGCATTCCTTATTAGAGACGTTATCGATCCTTATGGCCAATTCCACGCCTACGACATGGAGGAAGGCGAGTTCATCTTAGTTAAGAAGTGATATGTATTTCTTTGTGAACTTTTATATGGATGCCGAATTTACTAAGAGTTAAATTACTTTGTGAACTTTGTGACATGAGGTGGATGAAATCGAGAGTTTAATTACTTTGTTTAGTGATATTGATGAATTTGATGAGAGTTCATTTTGTGACTCAATTTATGTGTTTGTATCAAGTTTCTGTTATTTTATATGATTCAATTCTGATTACTGTGAATGAGTGAGATACTTCTATGTATTGTATGTTTTGTTTCCTGCTGATACGCAACAATCTGAAATAAGTAGGTATGTTGTTACGATGATCATAGGCGGTTCTTATGGGGATTCTTATGGGGAACCGCCTGTGATGATGCACCCATCACAGACGGTTCTTATGGAGATCCGCCTGTGATATTCCCTCATCACAGGCGGTTCTGTAACCGCCTATGATGAGAGGGGGTCATCACAGGCCCTCGCTTACAGACGGTTTGGGAAACCGCCTGCTTTGGTGTTTTTGAATCGCTTGTAATGAGCTATTCTGTAGTAGTGCTTATACCCCTTGTTGCTCTGGATCGCCCCCAACACCTCTTGTCTCACTCTTCCCTGTTGACTTCACTAGCCGGAGAAGAGAGGGAGAGGGGCACGACCCATTCCCCAAGTCTGTTTATCTGCTTCGCTTTTGAGGTCCTTTTTAGTGTTGTTGCCTTAGGGGATTTATCATGGGGCACTCCGTCTTTCAAGATCTAAAGCTGGTCCCGGCTCCGTCAATAATGCAATCCCCGATTTGGTCCACCGCGAGGTAGGTGCTTCTCAAATTAATCCGTATCTTCCCTTCTCCACCGTTCACCCCGTCCCCTCTCTCGCTTGGTTAGTTTCGTGCTGATGATAACAGGCTGGAGTGGTCGACGGTTGTTTCGGTGGTGGTGGTGGTACCAGATCCGAGCTTCTCCAGTTCATGGCAGTGATTTGCTTCAATCCCTAGGTGACCTTGTTGCCCATTCGGGGGCATGGGTGTAGTTGCCAGCGCCAATGTTCCTCCAAAACATCCGTATCGGGGCCAATGTCTTGAGCATTCTACCTCTGGCCACGCTAGGGCCTTGAACTAGGTTGTCAGCGGTGATGCTCTATCAAAATCATGGCTGTAACCGACTCCTAGTGCTTCAGTGTCACGCTGTTGTTTAAGGTAGGTCTCCTGTTGAGGTCCCTAACCTCCCAGTGGGCAGCCCAGTTGCTGGTTTTGACCTCCATGGGCGTACGGCGGTTCTGCTAGCGAAGTTTGCGACACACACTTTCTTCTCGTCAGTGGATAGGTGCCTCCTGGATGTTTTGCCCTGGTGAATTGCTATCTTCCTCGCTCTGATGCGCAAACTTCGGGAGGTAATCAGGACATTGCCGACTTTCACCAACATCATCGGTGCTAGAGGTGCGTGTGAGGGCACGGAGCTGCTTGCTGCTGTCGGTCGTCGCCAGTGGAGCACCGTGCCAAGTCGGCCCTCTGACGCATGGATGCACGAGTGCCAGACCCCCGCGTGGTTCAGTGACACGTGTCCTTAGATGGTAGTGTTTGTAGTTTGTTATCTATTAAGGCCTCTTTCGGTGGTATGCGCTTGGTCTTTGGACCCTTTGCTTTGGGATTAAATGCAGGATGCTTAAACTTTTTTTAGCATCACTGCTATATGAATCTTCAAAGACAAGTATGCCCAGGACTAGCACGCGAGAGGTCTAAATGCACTTAATTGCGGAGAAAAGGAAGACGACAACGTGCGACGCAACTTCCGTCCACAGGCAGACAAAAATCTGGGCTGAGCCTTGTCGGTCTACGGTCGTCGTCGACGTCCATTAGGTCACGGCCATCCCATGGACCGAAAACGACGACAGACGACTGGATATCACAGATCAGATATATGGATGTTAACATTCAAAGTGGCCCTCACTGAAATAACCATGGATAAAGCTACTTTAATTAATTTCTTTTCATGAAACGATCGAGAAAACATATGTGCTCGCCGTCTAAACTGTCAGATCTGTGTGGGAAATGGTAAATTTATGAGGAAATTCCTTTATTACCAGGTATTTGTAACAAGTTACCAGTTTAAAAATAATTTTTCAAGTAAACGATAATTCTAATGTATACAAATTGAAACCGGAGAGTAATTAGGAGGCAATAAATATAATTCATAAGGTAATAAGTATGAATTATTAGGAGAGGGTCTCATCTTTGTCCATAACTATTAGATATAAAATATTATGAAATTAGACTAAAGATTTGAACGTCTTACATTGAAAATATACCATCATAAATCATGCATTTTATATTAGTATTAATATGCGATTTAGTTTTCTCTGGCACATTTTACTAGATTTAAGATCATTACCGTTACATCTACAAGATTTAGAGATAGGGGTAGATCAGGTAGTTTGGGCCCATAAGTTTATGAGTAAATTCAATCTTTTTACCAGCTATCTAGGACATATGGTCGCTTTTTACCAAATTTAGTTCTTCGTGACACATTTTACTAAATATAGAACCTAAATACTTAGTTTTACCAGATTTAGAGTTGAAAGGCTTATCTGACGGCTCGAGCTGATGTGACACTGACAAGGATGCCACATCACCCGACATGTAGGCCTTCAACTCTCTCTTTCTCTTCCTTCTCTCTTCTCTCTCTTTCTCTTCCTCCTTTCACGGATGTGCATTTGGTCGAACACCATGAAGCTCACAACCCCTACTACATCCACATCACCCCTCCTCCTCCTCATCGCCATCGCTGCCGTCCATGTCCCTTGATAGAAAGCATGTCGCCACTCTCTCGCGTCCACACTATGCCAAGAGCATCAACAATGTGCTCACCACTACGCCGCTTCGCTCTTCTACTACTCTTGCTCCACCTCTATGTCGCCATGGAGCATGAAGTGGAGGTGCTTGAGTGCCAAGGAGATCTAGGCTGCCATGGTGAGGCGGTCCGCTAGGGGAGTAGCGGCAGTGTGGCCAGTGGCAGGGTGGACATGCCTGCACAGAGTTGTCGGGTACGCCCCAATCATTAAATCTAGTAAATTGAAGGATTAAGGGACCTAAATATGGTAAAACGTTTGTGAAAAAGTAAATCTGACAAAGTGACACTTTGCCAAAAATACATGGTAAAAGACGAAATTTGCTCTATATATGTTGAACTTATTTAGAATTATAAATTTTACAGAAGCATCGCCGAAATTCTTCGGAATTTTCTAAAATGAATTAACCTTCATTGGAATAAGGGCTAATTAATTGATAATCTTTCTCATGTTGATCGGATGGTATCAACATCACAAATCCACATGCATATATTGTACTATTAACGCCAAGGGCAGATTTATCTAATATGTAGGAATTTCGCAGAAATTTGACAAGAATCTGTTGGGTTAATACGGGACACACAAAATTTTTCCGTGTTCCAACTGGACCGGAGTTCCCGTTTGATATGCGTCGTCTTGTTCTACAACTGGCCAACTGCTGCATGCATGTATGGGTACTGTTGACATATCTTAGAGCTACCTCATGACTGACGTTTTCTCGCATGGCCGTGGTGAGAACCCACGTAGCCGAAATTCCTCCACTTTTACCCGGTCTTTGTGTTGCTAATTGGTCAACACTCGAGAACTTCACTGTCAAGAAAAGTTTCGGCTGCGAATCCAAGAACAAGTCGAAAACCATTAACAAATATTCCATGATTAGATATACTACTAAAATACGTATGCATGAGTCACTGCCTCCATAAATTTGTTCCCGCGCACAAAGTGCCAAGCATGAGTGCTTTCGATCTACTGCTGCACCTGAAAATCATTCTTTCTTCCTTTAGCCAGCAACGTTTGCATGTACGTTCCATAAAGTTCGGCACACAACATGATTGCAGTATACTCCCTCTGCTCCAAAACAGAGAAACACGTTCTCACTACTACAAAAATGATTTAACAGGACGCCCTTGTACAGACGGATTTTTGAAGCCGTCTGTACAAATAGTATTACAGATGGTTCCAAAAGAAAACCGTCTAAGAAAATGAGTACAAGCGGTTCCAACAAGCAGGACGCTACAGTACAGACTGGAACCATCTGTACAAATAGTACAGACGGGTCCAAACTGGAACCGTCTGTACAAATCGAACAGTACAGACGGTTTTAAGTTTGGAATCATCTGTACAAATCTGTAAGCAGTACAGACGGTTCTAAACTTGGAACCGTCTGTACAAATCGAACAGTATAGACGGTTCTAAGTTCAGAACCGTCTGTAAACAGTATAGACGGTTCTAAACTTGGAACCGTCTGTACAAATAGATAAGCAAGGCTCGTTGATAGGCTGCTGCCCGCGGTAGCAAAAACTGCAGATTTCCTTGCCGCGGCAGGAAAGTGGCAGCGTCGGGGAGGGAGTTTGACGACTCCGATTGTCGAACGGTTTTCACGGCTGTGAGCGGGAGGCCAAACTCTATGTCTCCACAAATTTTGAGCCAATTCCGAGAAAGTCGACGAAACGACTAGTGGAAATCCCGGCCCGAAATCGAAGATTTTGAAAACGGCACCTCGACAAAAGTGCTCGGCAGAAACTGGGATCAAGGTGGAAAGCAATTCCTCGGCTCAAGCTAACCAGGGAAACAAGAATCACCCAATTCGGAGTCCGGGCGTAGAAGATATGCCCTCCGCAAGATAAAAAAAAATAACGGAAAAACTTCCGGAGCGAAAAAATCCTACTTAGAAGCCAAATTTTGATGGTCAAGATGCATACAAGTACATACACGTGTAGAATTTTCGGATGCGCCTCGTCGTTAGCTTCGATTTAAGTGGTCGTGGACCCAAAACGGACTTCGTATGAGAAAGTTATGGCTGTTTTACTAAAACTTCTCAAACTAGGGTTGGATCTGGACTCTAAAACTAGCATTCGGAGCTACATTACAGACAGCTCCAATTTAAAACCGTCTGTACAAATAGCACAGACGGGTCCAAATTGGAGCCGTCTGTACAAATCGAACACTACAGACGGTTCTAAACTTGGAACCGTCTGTGCTATTTGTACAGACGGTTCCAAATTTAGAACTGTCTGTACTAGAAGCGTCCCGCTTACTCATAGGGATTAGTTAAAAGGAAAGCTACTCAGTTTGTATCGCGTACTCAGTTTAGGTCAGCTGGTAACTTCCCTTGCTTGGACAACACGAGGTTGCGGGATCGAATCCCGCTGGAAGCATATTGTGCGATTTAATTCCAGTGGTTGGATGGGACGACGTGGACGGCCGGATGAGACGCGGCTGAAAACTAGGCACATAGCGCGTATTAGAACCGTCTGTACTAATCGATTTGTATAGACGGTTCTAGTTTGGAACCGTCTGTACTAATTGATTTGTACAGACGGTTCAAAAACCGTTTGTACAAACCTGATTTGTACAGACTCTTTTGTACAGACGGTTCGAAAAACTGTCCCGCACGGGGGTTCCGAACCGTCTGTACAAATGATTTCTATTGTAGTGTCTACTTATTCCTAAAAAGAAGAGTAAAAGCCTCCTTTCGAAAACAAATAAACAGTAACATCCATGATAAGATCGAGAAAAGAATCCTTTATTAAAAAGTGTAATTCATCACCCATTGTACATATGGCATCACGGGCTGAAAATTTGACACTGCCACCGGTATAAACAGGAACAATATGGACTACACTGATCCGGCTTATATTTTGAAACAAGACTGTTCCTTGTTGTAAATTAACCCACGGGGAAAATGGGCAATTTTGGTAGTGATCGCAAGCAAACTAGGCCTTATAGAATGAAGCGGAGGGAATACTTTTTGAAACAAAGACAAAAAATTTGTAAATAGGAGTACAAAGTGAAAAATGACACAATCCGTTGCCCGCCAACTATAGGACAACAACACATCAGATACTAGCTACAAATAGACACATCACCAAAACACTCACAACTAAAAAACTTCCAGAAACAACTGAATCCAACCAGCCCCACACTCGGTTGAAGACCGCTAATGCTGCACCGAGGCAGTACTCCTACAACCTCACCAAACAGGCTAGATTCGACGTAACCCGTACAATATCGGTGGAGAAAGCCCCGACGAAAATGGAAGGAATAAAAGTTTGATATAATTGATAGGATCTTTTATGTAATAATTACTAGTGTTCCTAGTCGATAACATGTTAATCCGCGGGGTTAATTATGCAAGGAATAGAACTAAGATATGTGTAGCACGAGCTGGCAAAGGCGATAAGAAGCTGCGCGGTTCATTGGCCCCACAGCTTTATGCAAATTAAATTAAACACCGTTATTAATATACCTCCTAGAATTGAGGCTAAGTTATGCTTATTTTTGCTAAATGACCCTGCTGATGTTATGGGAAGTTCATATTGTCTCCTCACGTATAAATTTCTGGATCAACCACTGAGCATGGGTAACATTTGAAAATCCACAAATTGAGCATGGTAACATTTCAAAGTCGACAAATTAAGGTATAGCCTAATGATGTCATGCTATGTTAAAATTGACCCGCATGTCATGCTGAGCATGGGTAACATTTCACCAACAACAAAAGTATAGCTAGGGACCAAGAGGTTTCATGTGCGAAAAAAACACCTCTGGCATGCATGCTTTGCAACAACAATAGTTGGTGAGGTTGAAAGAAGGTCCCTAGAAGAGAATGGTGGTGCAAAAGAAAGGGACAATGATCGGTTGGCGCCCATATTATTGCATGCAGTAAAGTGTGGATCGTCCGATCCTGCAATCAACGGATTAGATCGAGAAATCGTTTTCTTGAAGAAACTCCCACCCTCCTAAATTTTCGACAGTGGCGTTTTCCTAAGTCCACCACACCAGAAAGGTCACGTCCTATGGAACACATACACACGAACGGATTTACACAAATGTACATTATTGTATAGCACTGCACCAGATCCAGATCCGCGATAAAGAAGATTTCAAGTTCTGAGAAGGCTACCTAATGGCGTTCATTATTTTGGTCTATGATCATATCACATGCATGCACCCTCAAATAAAGGTGCAACTGTGGTGTCCATGTCAAACAAACTTTAGCCGCGCAATTTTATTTTGCACGTGGATATATATTCTGTCTCGCTTAATTAGAAAGTTGCTTTAGTGGGATGCAGCAGAATCCACCATCAGAGAGAGAGAGAGAGAGAGAGAGAGGGGCGCTTCACAAAGGGGAACATATAGCTTTAGCTCATGTGGTGAGAAAGTCAAGCAGGATGAGCTATTTCATGGATTGTTACTTTGCCTCTTCGGGCAAAACAAGCATGCGTGCGTGCGTGCGCGCGTCAAAGGAAAAAGACGGTTAAGTACGAATGGCACGTATTGCCTTCGATGTTCTGGATGAGACAGACTTATCAAGCGCGCGTGCAAGCACATGCATGCACGAGTGGCCCAATTAGTTAATCCAGCTGTGGCACTTTGGTTAGTGCTGGAGTTTAAGTGTACGTACGCTTGACTGCCCAAGTGCCCATGCATGCCTACACACCATACGTGCTGTTTACGTATATATCCACCTTCGACATACAGTATGCCTCTAGTGGAGAATACTGATATTGACTTGTAGATACATTGGAAATTATATACTCCATCTGTCCAGAAATATAATGTGCACATATTTTCTAAGATTTATCTTTAATCAATAATTAATCTAATAATATGTAGATTATGTGATTAAAACTTAATACCTTTAGATTCGTATTTAAAAGCACTTTCTAATGGTATTAATTTTATATTATATAATCAACATATTTTTACTCAGATATCCATGCTTCCTTCTTGTCTACTAGTACCGACATCCACTAGGCTAGCTCGGGCTAGTTTGGCCTTTTTTATTTAGAAAGTTCAAATGGTAGCACATTGACAGCATGGCCTCGGGGATGTCGATCGACATGATGCAGTGGGAGGCGGAGCCAGAGGTGAGAGCAAGGTCAAGGTGGAGTAAATGTTAATTTGGGAGGGGTGGCTGAAGGGCGGGAATGAGGGGCAGAGATGAGAAACACGGAGCTATGGTCGGGGCGTAGAGATGACGGGAAGGGAGGAGGGATGATCGTCAAGGGGAGCTATACCCATTGGAACTCCAGTGGTTATGATGCTTGAGAGCAGTTCTCACTACAAGATTTTCGCTGATCTATGATGAATCGTATTCGTTATGGAAGAACGACAATTCATCATTAATCACCTTCTGTGACGAATTTATGACGAAAACGAAATCGTCATGAAAGTTGCGTCATAGATGTACCGCTGTGACGAAATGGCAATTTTCGTCATAGAACGTAACACATCCGTGGTGAAAACCCGGCCATCATGGAACAGACACAGTTCTATGATGAAATATTTTGTCATGCAAGTTGCTCCAGAACGTCATAAATAGGGATCATTTTCGTCATAAAATAGCTTTCTGGCACGACTGTTTCTGGCGTGGCAGCCTGCGTGGCTTTTGTTGTGACGTGGACGCCACGTCACCAACTGACGTGGCTTTGCTCGCACATAGTGTCCATGTCATCATCCGCGTGGCAGCGTGCGTAGCCTTTGTTATGACGTGGACGCCATGTCGCCAACTGACGTGGCTGTGCTCCTAAGTGGTGTCCACGTCATTATCGACGTGGCGTCCGACGTGTCATGTATAGCCCAGTCCAATTCGTTGGCCCAAAATATTTGGGCCGGCCTGGTCCAAAATTTTGGCCCATTAATATCCAGGCCTTTTTAATTTTCGACCCATTCAATTTGGCCCAAGTTTTTAATCCGGCATTTTTGCAACATTTTTGCAGGCGGGCTCATTTCATTGCACTCAGAGCACATCATTTACACTCAGAATTAGAAAACCATATTTCAAAAAAAACTTAGTACATCACAACATTAGTACACTCAACATTCTCAACATTCTCATCGAAGCGTGCTCGAATAAACTCCATGAAGTCTTTCACCCCATTGATGTATGCAGTGCTAAATTGTCTAGCACATATCCAACTTCTGTCCATCTGTTCATCATCAGATCAAAAAGAACTTAGCCATGTATCAAAGTGCACCTAAACATTCTAAAAATATGCATGCCAAGAAACATATTATTCTCTAATTCTGCAAAGACGACTTCACAAATATGAAAATATGGATGACAATTATCTGTTACAACATGCAGTTGTCTGCCGGCCACTGCTTGGCTAAAAACTCACCATCTAACATACTACAGCAGGTTGCAAACTAACCAACCTGCTGGAATCAATCAACAATACCAATCTGGTGGAATCAATCAACAATTCCAAGTCTAATAAGGAAATCACCAACGATCTGAACCACACCATAGCATTCACTTGGAACTTCAATGCTCACTAGTTTGCGAAATTCATTCTCAGTTCGTAGTACTATTGGGCCATTTAAAATCGTTCAATCAAATTAGAATACAGGTTATCAACCACAGGAAATAACATGGTGAGCAAACCCTACTTGCGTTTGGAGCAACGAAGAAGAAGCTGACTACGACACTGGCACAGCTGGAAGCGGCGATTTGGCACCTCAAAGGGAGGGTGCAGCGCGCTGCATCACGGGAGCAGCGTGGCAAGCCGATGGTACGGCAACTTGAGGGGCCGGCGGGCCGGACGGGGGCTTCCAAGTCGAGGAGCACGTCGCCGATCACCGCAGGACAGCCTCCCAGCCGAGGGGAAGGGGGCGGTGAGCTGGAGCGGAGGAGCTCGTCGAGTGGAGGGCGGCGCGGAGGGGATACCCTCCGCGGTGAGAGGTGGTGGCGGACGGCGCAGGCTTGTCTGCTAGGCCGTCGCAGCAGTCGCTGCTGGGCGCGAGCGCTAGCGCCGTTGCGGTCGCCGGTCGGTTTCACTCGATTCGAAGTCACAAGGTGCTAAATTTCTAGATCTGTTCCGACGTGTTAAACTACACATTATTTTTCTCATATTACAACTAAACTCTCAGACTCATACAGCAACCGTTCACTAGCCTACCGGTAAGACGACGAGTCCACAGTCCGAAGGTCTCGGGTTCAACCCTTAGTGACCACAATTTTTTGGCTACTTTCCCATCTGCAGATCCGACGGCTCATCTCACTTACCCCTTCACAGCACCGCCACTCTCTCACATAGCAACCGTTCACTAGCCTACCGGTAAGACGACGAGCCCACATTCTGAAGGTCTCGGGTTCGACCCCTAGTGACCACAATATTTTTCACGCACTGGATCTGTATTTCAACATGGTTGTCATAATTTATGACGAACCCCATTCGTCATAGATGCAGCGACGATGTATAACGCTCCTCTTTTTGTCACAAAAACGTCATCGATCCAAACCTGTCCACGTAGGCTGCATAATATCTATGACGATTTGTGTACTCGTTCCATGACGAAATATTTACTTTCGTCATAAATTCTCGGGGTTGGGGTCCGTCACATAACATCCATGACGGGTCACACATTTTCGTCATAGATATGACACCTTTTATGATGAAGTTCAACAACGTCACCAGGAAAACGTCATAGATCAGCGAATTTCTAGTAGTGTCTATTTTTTTCGTTTTTCTAATCCAAGTCGACCGTGCAAGTTTGGGCTGGACCATGCCTAACAGCAACTCTCTACATTTCTTTTTGCGGTTTTTGAATCTTGGACAACTGTGCAACTTTAGAATTTAAAATGCATGGAATCGAAAACTATGCATTCCTGGGTCGCAGAAATGTGAAGGCAATCTATCTTTAAATATTGTCCTCGGGAGGTTAATGTAGTAGCTCACGAAATAGGTAAAACAAATGTCTCGCATTCCTTCCTTTGTAAGGTTGGATGAGCCGCCACTTTCTTATCCCTTTTTTATGGATGATGTAATTAAGGTGATATAGATTAGAAAGGCCGTCGATTAAAAAAAACTGAGAAACAATGTGGATACATTGTCTATTTACTTTCCAATCTTTTTTTAGGCAGTTACTGTCTTTTCAAACTGATCGAATTAAGTTGGTTTACTCTTTTTTAAGGAAATATGGCTCTAGTGGGCCTAACATGTTGCATTAAGTGTCCAAACAGTACATCCACAGTTTTACAACAAAAAGTAATAAAATATGAAAGTTAGATACAACTCCATTAGAAGTCACATTGGTATCATCACCCTATAGATCTGAAGGAGAAAACTCGCCGATATCACGCAGACAGCCGACGACATCCTTGACTTGAACAATTTGCCAGAGACATTGATGTTGGCCTGCAGGAACCCTTGATGAAGTCACTAGAGATGAAGAAAATGGCTGGTGGAACCTTTTGGTTGTTGATGTTAGAGATGAAGCCGGTGATGCCAATGATGGCCGACTCGAACCATGTACTGATGTCACTTGGAGTTCTAGATGACGGCTGTCACTACCAAATTAAGGAAGGTGAGCAGGATCCGTAACTTGCAACGAGACCACCGTGGGCCTACTCGGTGAGTGATGCCTCCTATGCAAACAAATCTTCTTCAGGAGGTAGGAACCATGGGGCTAGCAGACTTGGAGCGTTGAACACCGAACAAGATTTTCAAAGTTTTTTGAGGTAGAAACCATGGAAGGCAGTGGATGGAGCTTAAGAATATGGGGAACCAGGGGAAAGATCCACATGCAGTCGACAGGATGACCGTCGATGACCAAAAGTCCGGCAAGTCTGAGGATAAATGTATGTCTCCTAGAAGAAAAAAGGTAAGTTTATTGAGGGGTAGATGACTAGAAGAAAAAAGGTAAGTTTATTGAGGGGTAGATGGACGCACTGGATTTAATAGCAGTGATGAAGCCAAGAGAAAAATGTAGCAATCCAAGGAAGATGAAGGCCATACTTAGGTGGTGCATGCTCCTGCCAATTAGCAGCTAGATCTGTAAAGATCTTTGTTTGGAGAATGGAAAATTTCACCTACAGGTGAATCAACCACTACTACAGAAAATGTCACCGAAGGTTATACCGGTCTAGCAAGTGTAGTAGATTGATTATAGTACGTCCTCCCTTAAGCATTCCTAAGGTTATCGAATCTAGAGGAGGCAGTGGAACTCGTGGAGACCTTCAAGCAACCCTCCATCACTTTGGCCTTCTCTCTTGAAGTGCTGGATTTATCTAAAATAAAAACTAGTTTTTTTGTGGAAAAGAAAACTAAAAGCAAAAAGTAAACTAAGAATTCTTGGGACGGAGTTGTGATCAAATGGTGGAGGTAGGCCTTGGTAGAGTTTCACCTGTGGCTGCAAAGATATTATGTTGGATCATATAATAAAACTATAAATATTGCTATGCTAATAAAAGATATGTGAGAGAAATTGAATGAGTTTAAAAAAATATTATTTCCCCCCATAGATCTCAACTCTTAAGCATTGATCTTGTAAATTTCAAAAACGGGGATCCATCGACTGAAGAACGGCCAAAAAGTCACTATCGGCATATGGAGAGCCGATTACCTGATGTGTCGGCTTGTCATGTGATGATTAGCCTAGTTGGCAGGGCTGTGGCGATTGTTGGAGGTTATCGGCCTCTGGGTGGCTGATAGAACCAATCGGCTCACTGTGTGTCAATTTATGGGGACTATCGGCCTCCGGATGGCCGACAGGGGCTAGTCGGCATCAACACGCGTGTCTCGGCCCTCAGACCACCCACGACACACGCGGAAGCACACATAGAGAAAAGAGAGGGAGGCAGCAGTGGCGGGTAGAGGGCGGCGGTGGAGAAGAAGATAGAAAAGGGGAAGATGGACACCATCATAAGAGTTGTCAATGTGCAACAGAGGCACGAGGTATGACTAAGGAATAAACTAGTTTTGGAACCACAAATGAGGTTTGGACGTTTGAGGTTGCTTTTGGAAAGGAAGATATTCCGACTTCCAGGTGCACATGCAACAAGCCTTTTCTTTTACACAAGCCATGCTCCCATGTTCTTGCGGTGTGTGGGAAAATTGGGATGGAGTCCACCTTGTTCGTGTCAACATATTATTTGAAAGAGGCCATCGTTGCAACATGGAGTGGTGAAATAACTGGTTGTCATGTTGTTGAAAACTACACCAAGATTAATGAGGATCAGAGGGAATATATGCCACAATGGAGTCTACTGCATGACAACAGGGGTTGTCACAAAGTCTGTCGTATTCGTAATGACATGGATGAGTTAGAGATTGGGGGGCCTACTAGGCAGTGCTTGCATTGTGCCTGCTATGGGCATCGGAAGTAGCATTGTCCAAAGTTAAAGGACAAAGCTAGAGGTGATCCCACTGCAAGTCAGTCAGCAACCACTTCTCCTGGGGCAGCCGAGGGTGTGGAATAGGGCGTGGTTACGTTGCCACAGTATGTGAAATTCGAAATAATTGTACTTCATTCCTATTATGTTCGAACTAGTTTTTAGTAATTGTACTGAATCTTTATTAAGTCCCAACTAGTTTTTTACTATTTGTACTGTGTGCTTCTTATGTCCGAAGTATTTTGTAATTTAACTATTGTATCGTTATGATGTCTTAACTAGTTCGTAATAATCCTTGTCGTTCTTCGTAAAATTTCATGCATACTATCTTGAGGCTTGTTCTTAATTTATATTCTGTAATTTCTTGATTATATACGTGATCTTTAGCACTTCATTACATGTCTATCATGTGCTATTGATTTTTCGTGGATGTCAATCATGCAGGTATGGCACATTTCGAGTTGCTCGATGTCCGGTTGGATTGTAAGGTCCGAGGAAAGAAGATTGCCAATGACGACTTCCACTCGGTCTTGAGAACCCAGACCCCTAGAGTCGCGTTGAGGATTCACCCAACGTAGATCGAGAGGTACATCAGCTAATTAATGTATTTAAGGTTATCATTGTGATGCCTAACATGTGTGCACTATGACAGGTTAGGATGGATGGGTCTACTCCCCATAGCATAGATGATGGAGGATACTAAAGAGGACTACCAGTTCATCGATGAGGAGGACGTAGCTCAACACATGGAGGTCAGGGAGAAGTTGAGGCATTTTCCTTGCGATAGGTGACTGTCGACGTGCCGCATTGATCGATGGAGGCCGGAGAGCCACACCTTTCACTTTCCTTGGGGTGAGATGGCCCTGACGCTGTAGGACGTGTCTTACCTGCTTGGCCTCCCACTAGCGGGGGCGGCAGTTGGACCCTTGGAGGCTGCACCGACTTGGTGGGTGGATCTCCTACAGTGGTTCTCGGGTGTTTGTCCACTCAACGAGCCCCTCGAGCCTATTGATGAGCATGAGACGCACGGCCCAAAGTGGAGTGGTACTGACGGTTTGAGGTGAGCGCAAATGTTTTGCTTCACATTATGTTACTAAACTATTATTTCTTACGATCCTAACAATAGTACGTTTTGTGCAACTTGGTGAGCTATGTTGGCCAAGTAGCAGCTGACAGATGCCCAGATCAGCTGTTCCTTGGAGGTGTACGTCATGTGGCTTTTCGGCTACGTGATGTTCACCAGCACTCACGGTGACACTGTCGATGCCCGCTACATTGAGCTTGCGAGAGAGATCGCGGACGCCCATGACCTGAGTGACGTAGTGCCTAGGAGTTGGGGATTTGCCATTCTTTGCTGCACTATGCGTGCCTTGTGCGACGCTTGCACGAGGACTACCACCAAGCTGTCGTTGGTGGGGTGCCCGTTCCTAATTGTATGTTGCCAATGTTTTAAATAGTCTTGAATGATATAATTTAGTGAAATAGCTAACATTGTTAGAAACCATTTTTTCGTTTATGTTACGATGTTATTTTTACTCCAGGTGTGGTCATACGAGCATTTTCCTATAGGGTGACCTTTCATGGACGCTGATGAACCTTACGGCGTTGACTTGTACCACACAAACCCCCTTGGAGGACCTAGTTTCGGTTATTTTTGAAGACGGTATCGGGTTCGATTCTGCATAATTCAATAGCTCTTTTTGTCATATCTATATGACGATTGCCAATTATCCTTTTTACCTTCATGTTACAGCCACATTTTGTGTTTGGACAGCTGAGAAACTACTAACCCACGTTCACAAAGCAATTCAACTTGTTGCTGCACGAGAAGGTCACGTAGGAGCCGTACACCGAGGAGGCTTTGCTCCGTTGTGCTCCCCACGGCCTTTCTCCTTTGTGCACTAGGGACAAGGCATACTGGATGATGAGGAAGAAGATTGTCTTTGACATCTTCGTTGAGGACTACGCTACATATCATGTGATGCGACAGTTCGGCAGATACCAGGATGGACCGTCAGCACATGCAGTCTGTTTGGATCGTGTGACACTCGTGTAAATTTCATTATCCTTTCAATTACAAAATCTGCAACATTACTTATCTATATAAAACATTTCCAATTTACTTTCTACAAGTGGACTTGTAAAGGGGGATCCGTCAGGGCATAGGAGTGGACATAGCTCTTTCACCCCAACGTGCAAGCTTGGGAGGAGGCTACGACGTACCACTGGCAGGAGGTTACGGTCTTTGACCTTCAGGTCCATGAGACTTACCTTTAGTGTTACGTCCTACATACTCGCCTTTTCCTTTACCACATATGGAGTGTCGGGACATTCAGCCCATACGGACGTTGGACTCATACTCGCTCAAGAGTGCTCATTTACGGGGCAATGCGGTAAGTACTGCTACGTGTTTCGAAATTTATTTTCTTAAAAATTGTTGTTTCTCACTATTTCATTATGTACGTGTAGAATGAGGTGGCCCGCACCCTTCACGACCACATCAGGACCGCTTTGATGAGCTCAAGCTCATCACTTAGAACGAGAGAGAACTTCGCTGTGTGGTCCTGTGCCAAGGAGTTGTGCCAGAGTTTGTTGGACGCTCTGTTGTGCACCCAGTCGTTAGACGTGGCCAGATTGCAGAGAAGCCGTGGAGCTCACCTCCCTCCAAGGCTGTCCACACAAATAACTCGTCCCCCAAGACCTACACAGGTGGGTGGGCCATCCCAGCAGGAGCCTCAGCATGAGGCTAGGCAGATGTTTCCGTGGGACATGTCGATGTACCTTAGGGCACACGTACGCAGTTCCTGTCTATGATTCTGACACTAGGTACGTCCTTATTACTGCTTCTGTAATAGAGTTTTCATTTTTCACACAATCTTTAACTATTGTTTCACGCAGGTTTTGGTGGTATGTCCCAAGGGGGGAGGTTCAGAGAGCCCGTCTGAGTACTACCCGAACACTCACTTTGATCCCGTCGAGAGATCCGTCCAAGGAGGAGGTTTTCTTAGTCCCTGATCACCACCGCCACCCATGTAGGACACTCAACCTACACCTCCTCAGCCAGATGAGCCCTTGTTCGGTAGAGGCCGTTGTGTGATTGTTCCCCGTGGACAGTTGACGTACTCGAACTTTCACAAGAGGCCACAGAGGATGGTGCATCGAGGCCATGGACAGGGAGCCCCAGGAGGCTGACCAGGGAGATGGGTAGGATTAGTGATTATAGCAAATTAGGACCATTTCCTTTTTCATATTATGTATCTTAGTTTAACCTGATTCCCTGGAGGACTTAGTTTATTGAATGCAAATCTAGAATTTGGTACATTAAAATCACTAAACAAAGGGTGACAATACGGTACAAGAACATTCGGAGAATACAACCATAACACCAAACAACCTAACAGAACATAAATATCACTACTTAGGGCCTTTCGGGTATTTCTCTTCCTCATAAGACTAGCGTGAGCTTCCTCTCCTTCTTCCTTGGCGTGACACGCCATCCCGTGCTTCCTCACCCTCTCGGCCTCACGTGCCTCCACTGCTTGACGTTCAGCCTCCTTTTTGTTGTGTCATGCCTCCTGCCAACACTTTCGCTTCTCCTCCTACTCTACCTCGTGTGTGCGGTGCTCAGCATAATCTCGCCTCCACGATGCCTCATGCATGAGTTGTTCTTCATCGTCTTTTGATTGGGTACGTTGTAGCCACTGTATGTAGTCACATATAGTAGGGTAGACCGCAAGCAAGTTTAGTTAGCATTACTCATATTTAACATAGTTGTGCATCATGTTACAAATGCGGGTATGTACGAGTTTTACCCTTTGATGCCATGCGAACATGCCAACCTTTGCTGGCTCTTCATCATAGTTAGCACACACGAAGAACCTTCTTTTGAAGGTGTATGAAATTGAATTACCTAACTGGTGGAATATGTCTCTAATGTGGGATTAATTCCCAATAACACTAAAATCTTAGCTCAAAGGATGATATTTTTAACTACAAAATTTATACAGAGAGTATAATTAACTAAATGGTCCTCTAAGAACTTTTACAAAAGTTCAAATGTGTAATTCAATCAATTCTGCTTAAATTCTAAACCTAAAGCCAAAAATAGAAATCAAAAATAAAAATAAGAAGAATTTCCCTCTCCTCCCCGCCACATGGGCCACTCGGCCCAACCCTCCCCGCCTCACACGTAGGTGCTTCGGCACCGCCGCCGCTCCACGTAGGCGCCTCGCTGCCACCCATGACTCGTGTCACCCGCGTCCTGGCCAACATAGCTCGCCGCTTATCCTCATCTGGTCACATGCGCTCCCAACCCGAGTTGATGCTCGAGGTCAGCTGGCACGCCGTCATCTTATCTCTCTTCCTTGTGCTCTTTTCTCCCCAACACGCAGTTGCTCTACTCTGAAGCAGCGCGCCCTTGTCGTAGCCGTGAAAGCTCCCTCTCGCCGTGCCCCCCTTGCCGCCCCTGTCGTGCTTCTTCTCAATTGTTGTAGCACCCGAGCTTCCCAATGGGCGCCACCTTGCTACCTTGTTCTTCTCCAAGCAAGACGATGAGCTCCCCTCTAGCACACCCAAGCCCCGTGCTCTACCACCACGACGTCGCCCCAATCCCCATATCCGGAGGGTCCTCGAACACCTACTCTGGCAGCTATTCTTCCTCTCGTACTTGCCGTCGTAGTGAGGCTCGGGTGGAGCTACACCATCGCTAATACACCAAGCTCACCGCCCCACTGGTCGATCATGCAGCTTCCCCGAGCCCTTCCCCGAGCTGTTGCTGTGGAGTTCTCGTTTCCTAGCACCACCTACCTTCAAGCCCCACCCCAGGCTCAAGTCGCCGTCTTCTTCACCAACTTCACTGCTATCTTCTTCACCAACTCCACCACCGTCCTCAGCCCCGGGGTGAGGGTCACAACCACCTCCGACGCCACCTCCTTCCTCTTCCAGCACCCGGCTGTTTCTCTCTATCCCTCATCCCCAATTCTCATGCTTGTGGCATTTAGACCGAGCACATGAAAACTAATTAAGGCAAAGTATAATTAATGCAATTAGTCATTAAGGCAACGACTAATTAATGCTAAAAATAATTTCATCTAGACATGTTATTAAGCCGTCGACGTTGGAATTTACTGGCCGGTCAGACCGGTTGGTTTAGCCAGTTAGACCATTGAGGCCATTAACAGTTAGGTGTTTGTTAAGGTAGTTAATGGTTAGTTAGTTTAGTACCCTGCTGTAACCAATAATCAATTAATCATTAAAATTAATGATCTCAGTTAATTAGTGGTTGAGACAAATTAATGATGTTTTGACACATTAATGTTCATCAGACTATTTATAATTAGCTGCTATCCAACATACCGATTAAAGGTAATGTTTGGTTAAAACTAAATTATTCATTATTTGCACAATTAATGCATTGACTATACTGACTATATCTGTTTCAAACAAGCTTCACCAGTGATTTGCACTAATTGCATTCTACCTTAATGATACTTAATTAATGAACCAACCAATACCTCTTACATGTAATCAATAATTGGTTATTCATTAAAACTAATTTTTAGCATGATATTTGAATCTCACCCTTGAATTAGCAGCTCAACTAAAAATATGATAATCAATTTGATCAATGGACTCATATATCATATACACCTAGATTTAAATAATAATAATAATAAAGAAGGAAATCTTTTTCTTTCTATAACAAGTTAGGCCCCCTCTAATTAACATGAGAAATAAAGATATGACCTTGGTTCCCTTAGTTATGGAGAGTCTCCGTACCAAATACGAGTAATAAAAGTTTAATACCTTTTCTTTACTGAGAAGAAGACAGGAAATGCTAAAAATTAATAAAACCTATAAAAGTTGTAGAAACTTTATACAACCTCCCAAAAAGTTGATTATTCTAGTAGATTTGTCCTTTAAACCTAAAAACTCATTTATGGTACAACTTATATTCATATTACCGTAGTTGATATTCTTGAAAATAACTATGATGCTTCTAAACACCCTGAAGTAAAAATAATACTTAGGGAATCTAGCATAACACCTAAGAATTGGAATATCTTGCATTAGTTCCATAAATGCATTATATACATCATAAAGTGCATTTCCATATAACCTCGATTCTGTTTTGCTGATATTAATTGGATTTCTCCCTTTTGTCATTTTCTTGTATTTCAATGTGCTCATCATTAGGATCGGATAACAAGGTTTATCCGTGAAAGTCATCTTTGTCAAGTATCATTTATTCAAGGGCTAGACAGGCATGCTCGGTTGTTGATAATATTCCGGTTGATTCTGTTATGGTTGGGTAACGGATGTTTATGCGTGCTTGTCTCATTTTTTTATCCTGTGCTATGGTTTAGCGGTGATCTTACTAGCATTCTTAGGTGTTGTATGTGGTCATGACTTCCAAATCGACTAATTGAATATTGGAACCCCTAATAAGTGAGATGTGAGAGCTAGGGACTGATGCCAGTGGATGGGTCAGTCAAAGCTATGTGGCTGATGCGATGCCGATCAGTGGATCTTTCTCTTCACCCATGCTAGGTTGATGTCAACCGACAGGTCGATCAAGTTGTGTGACTGATACTAGGCCAATCGTGTTGCATCTTCCGATTAAGAGACTTGGGCGGGTAACCCAAGTACTTTTGTGAAATGACAGATCAATCAAGCTGTGTGGCTGATACAATACTGGTCATGATTAAATTGAGGGAACTGAGGTGAGATGCCCTATCCCAAAATGTTAGACGGATCGATCAAGCTGTGTGACTGATACGATACCGATCTTGTTGATTTTGCTGTTGAGGGAATTGGGGTGAGATGCCTCATCCCGAAATGGTATTAAGTCGAGATACGAATTAAGTTTATTGGAAATGGAACCACGTAAGAGGTTAGGGTGGTTAGCCCTTTCTAGATTTATTTTTGGATTTGAGAATGAGGTGGGAAGCCTCATCACATGACATCTCTAAGTCGAGAGGACTTAGAGCGAATAACTTGAAATGTTTATCTTGTTATTAATGTTCCATGCCATGCTTAAGTAACTGGAGTGAACGCATTAGCATCTTGTGAGTACGGAAGTACTCATTTGGGAATTTCATTCCTGCAGGTAGTTCTAGCGTAGGAGATTTTGATGTTCCCACCTGTCTGGCTTTCCCGGTCGGTGATCTTGTGGGATCTATTTTTGGGATACATGGACTTATCTTGTATCCATGAGTTGATCTTACTGTTTCCGCTATTGAACTTATTTGATATTTTGACCTTTGGGTCTTTTCTTTGTAATCTATGTAATTGCTCAAAGGTAAGGGATGTGTTTTACTATATCTGTAATTCTTTTATTAGAGTTTTGTGATGATGCTCAAGTTGTTCTTGACGTCTCTCCATACACATTGTGTGTATGTTATGAAGTGTATGGGGGTGACGGTAGAGTACTGTTCTTTGTATCTATCTCAAAGATAGTGATTACCTTAGTTGAGTGACCCGCTAGTCGAGGTGCCATTGTAGACTAGGCAGGGTGTGGATATCTAAGTCGGGCTTTCGAGCGACCCACTAGTCTGAGCTTCGGCCAGCTAGGTTAGGGTGTGGGCATAGGCATCGGGCTCCTCTAAGTAATTGTTGCGGTTGCAACATAATACAGGTGACAAGCCTCTACAGGGTGTTCTGGAACTATATTTGACTCAGTGAATAGGGTTAGCTTCTGGCCGGCTTGACCAATAGTGATACATACGATTGCGTGTGCGTTTGTTCTGCTGGTCTGGTGTCGGGCCACCCAACGGTAATTGATACATACAATGCAAGCGTGTATGGTATGTTGGGTGGCTTCTCGGTCTTTGGCCAATCATTATTCACTAAGTCAGGTACTAATTCTGGGCCCCGATAGCCGGTTCTTCCTTTTTGACAATTATTTAGCCGACAGACCCCTATTTTTGAAAATTATGAGATTTATGGGAAAAATAATATTTTAAAAAATTTAAATTGAACAACATGTCCATGATACACCTATGCTGACATCCATCAAACCATATGACCTATTCTCCAACCCAGTGCCATTGATCTACAAGGTCACCTAGGTTTATTAGCTAAAAAATATACCAAACCAACGCATGAGCGTGTGATGACTATGCCATGCTTCCCTAAAGAATTTTCTAGGTCACTCCCCTTCACCCTTCTGTCACTAGCTTCAGAGTTTATTCTTTGGCACCTCCCTATTTTCCACCTTTACCTTGATCGTCCATCGGAGCATCAGGTACTTATGAGTCCGGCAAGACAAAAAAATGATTTGCACATAGAATAGCAAATATTACATAGCGTGGATTCAATCATAAACAATCAAAGGATGCCGCAAGGCTATGCCTTCAACCATAGCCTATGGGGAATACTGACACATACTTTCAAAAGCCATGCATGGAATAGTAGATCAGAAACACATAGATTGCAAAAAGTAGTTTAAGAGGAATGCTTAAAACCATCTTACAATATTTCTCTTGACAATCGAAGTCTGAGGAGTACAAAGGGCTAAGACTAATGCTATGGAGATTGTGATGAACGGCTATGGTGATGGTGATGGTGATTCTCCGGCTGCTCCCCCCCTTCTCTTGATGTCTGATAAGTCAAAAAATGTATCATATTTTCTGAGTTCAATGATGCCTTCTTCAGAGTATTTCTATTATATATTTTAATTATTTTTCTGCATTATTCAATAAATTCCTAGACTACCAGATTTTCTCCCTCATTTTGTGCACGCAGGAAAAACACCGTAAAAATATGAAAATCTAGCATTTTTGGGAATTTTCTGGAGGGAGATTGGTTACCATGAAAGGAGATAGTGAAGCCATAGCCAGGGGACACGATAGGTTGCCTCGGCCCCACTTGCCATGACAATCTACCGTGCTGACACACTGTGGCTCAGCTGGCGGCACCCTTTTGCGAGTAGATTCATTTTGCCGGCGAAGGAACCCCTGCGGAATTTCATCTACATGTATAGAAGCCTTCTTATTGAAACAAGAGAGAGAGAGGTAGCGGGACAGATCCAGAGGCTCCCGTCGGGGGCCTTAATTTTCCATCTTCATCACCACCACAAAATTCCACCATAGATTTATCCTTCCAGCAAGCCCCAATAGCTCGTTGGTCCTTCTAATCCATCTACTATCATCAAGACATTCGAGATTGTATTATATTTTGGTATTCATCAATATGTGGATTCAATCTTTTATTCGCTCTTGTTGATTTGCGTGATGTGTGAGTAGTCCCATTGAGGTTACGGGGTTGTTAGTAGTAACTATATAGCATTTATATATAACTGTGATGGCCACCCATCCTCGGTGCCATCAAATTGTCATGATTACCATCCATCTTTGGTGCAATCAATTTATTTATTAGGGTTGATTGTGAATATTTGTCTAATGCCCCAAAAGGGATCATATTAGTTATTGTTTGTCTTGTCGATCCCCTTTGCGAGACAAATCGACAATGGTGGAGAGAAGATGATGCTTGGTGGATGAGTGACAGAAGTACGCTGATTGAGAGCTATAAGATCCAACTATCAGGAGTAGTACGGAGTGTAATACATTATTCCAACCAATGAATAGTGATAGTGGCACAAACTTGGATTAATTGCAGATATGCGTAGTATTCCTAGTGAAAAGATTTTTCCATTATGTAGACATTTACTATAATTGAGTCTTATGCTAGCTTAGAGTCCCAATATCCTTATGAGAATTGCTACTAGTGAACCTACATACCCCATGCCTCGTTCTAGCAGCTATTAGAACACCTTTCCTAGCACTTTTAGTATTTGTTTATTTTCTATTTTTTATTTATTTAGAAAATAGATTTAGTTTTCTAGTTCAGAAGTTGCTCCTTTTAATTATCTATTGCATCCTAGTGGTTCACAACTATTTGAGAAAGGTAGTTTTGTATCTCAACCTTCACTTTTACATGTTCTTAAGTGTGATTCCATATTTGGACAAGTGAGATCAATCACTGCTTCCTTGTGGGTTTGACACTCCTTTTCATGAAAAATGCTACAACTGATCTTGTGAACCTACAGGTCATCAATGTCTTCCCCTCTTTATATAGATTGGCAGGCTTTGTGGTAGGGTTTGGGTCACCTCTGTTGAGCATTTTGCATGGCCACCTTCATGAGAGTAGATCAGTTTCACCTAGTAGACCCCCTGGTAGCTAATATGGGCGAGCGTATGGGTGAGCTGGCCTGTACAGTATCCTGTCTTGCACTCTGCAAACTCCAAATGACACATTCCAACTAGGAGGTGGCTCCTCTTGACGAGTAGTTTCTAATAAATTAGTGATGAGGTATCAATTAATGGGATAATCATGAGAATATCATTATTAAACTTAAGGAAAAGATGAGTATAAAATGGACTCGTCAACCTCCCCAAGTTTAAACCTTGATCATCCTTGAGTAAGAAAAATCTATATGGAACTTAAACTTTAATCATTATATTCGAGAGGTTAGAGTTCCCTTACACTCAGTAGCAGTGGTCTCCTATGAATTGTGAAAACCTGAAAACTTAGTCAAGCAATAGCAAATACAAGGCTAATGTCTAATGACTATTGGTCCACACACTTCTCAAGTTAAAAACATCCTTATAATCTATCTAACCTAGTACTTTAGCAAGTAGCTTAACTACATTATTCTCCCTACTATTTGCAAAAGGTAGAAGATAAATAATTTTTTATCAAGTCCATAGTTTTAAACATTAAGCATAAAGTAGTTGTTATCAAGCATGAAAAAGTTTACAATCTACTCGATGCTTCCCAAAAGTATTTTCCACTAAGAACACCTTCTGGGCATTAATCGTCAAGAAAATCTACTCATTTCATTCAAGAGGCAATGCCAATGGATGAGATAGAATCAAAAGAAGTATAATTGGCTTTCATAATTTCTCAGTGCCAACGGTCGGCACATGCTAGGAAGTCACCCACGTTGGTGTATGCTCTTGGTATTTAATCATTGGAGGATTCTAAGGTGATTAAATTTGTGAGATTTTTGCCAATTATCTTACCCAGGATAGCGTTGTCACTACACCCGTCATTCCATTGATAACCGAGACATGAATTCCTCTCCTTGAGAGTGGTACTCTAGCATCTCTCTTAGGTCATTGGAGTGGTTTACCTCCCTCTTTGAATTTGCAACCATTTTGATCCTTTGGATCTTTAACATTGTGAAGCAAAGCATTGTCCCAAAAACTACTTAAGAAAACTTTCAATCTAATTAAAAACTAATCAAAAGTAACTATCTAGTTCCTCATTTCAACACTACGGGGTCAAGATATTTGTAGATTCATTTCTTAAGACAATTCTAGCATTGGGTGACAACAATAAGTCACTTCTTCTTTATTGATTTTCAGATTTAAAACCATGTCAAAGAGTGGTGAATATAACAAGTTAAACCACAAACTAGAACACCAAGTTATCAATATTAACAAGAGTTCTAAACCTAATCCATATGGCACAAAAAGATTTGGACAATTTGCACAATATATAAGCAATAACTTAACATCGGTAATCAAGAAATCATAATGGGGTCAAGAGCCTACCTTACGACAAGCGAAATTTTCACGCTCCTCCTCATGAGATTAATCCTTTGAAGCTCAAATTCAATCACCACTAAGCAAAGATATAATTGTTCAAAGACACCAAAAAGAGAAACTACAAAAGAAAGAAAAATAATGAAAAGGAAAATCTGAATGGGTTTTTGATAATCTTCGGGCATGAAAGCTTTGGCATTAGCATTCCTTTTTCATCCTTCCGCTCAACATACATTTCGTCCTTTTGGTGAGTAGATCCATTTCATCCCTTGAGGATCCCCTGTGAAGGATTTTTTTTATACAGAAGGTTTCACGTCGCGGAAGAGAGGAGGGGAGTTGAGGAAAAATAGAGAAACAGAGAAGGGTGATTGCTGCCAGCATCTATAGTTCTCCATCTCCACCATCACCATACATCGATTAGGCCTCCTTGTACTTCATCTTCCACATTAGGGTCTTAGATTGGTTTGCATGTTGTGTGAATAGTCCCATCGAAGCTATGAGGTCCGTAGTAGTAGCTATATAGCATTCTCATGATTATTGTGATGGCCATCCATCTTCAATGCCGTCAATATCCATCCTCCATGTAATCAATTATTTGCTTCTATTCTTTGCTATGTATTTAATAGTTGTATTTGATTGTGGGTCTTGATACGGCCAAGTAAGAAACTTAGCGATGTGTTCGTTGGTAAGAACAGGGGATGGGGTACAGTAGCCAACTTCTTGGCCCTCGTTCGTATTTCATTAGTGAAATTATTTGTATTGTTCTATCTCATGCCTTAATGTATGCCTCAAATTGGTGGTTTGAAAAATGGTTGTTTAATTGCTAGTAATACTAACCTTTTATTTTCCGTGCAAATTTGTAGTCAGTACTTTAATATTGCATAATCCCTATTACTTGTTGAGAATTGCTACTAGTGAACCTACGTGCCTCGTACCTCAATTTTAGCCATCAGAACACCTTCGTTAGCACTTTTAGTTTTTTATTTTATTTATTCCAAAAATATTTTTAGTTTCCTAGTCAAAGTAATTGCCCCTTTTAATTTTTTATTGCATCCTAGAGGTTCATAATTATTTAAGAAAGGTAGTTGTGTATCTCAACCGTTGCTTTTTAATAGTTTTAGTGTGATTTTTGATTTGAAACAAGTGAGATTAATCACCATCTCGCGATGGGTTTCGACACTCTTTCTCATCGAAAGCTACAATTGATCCTATGCACTTGCAAGCCATCAACAAGCCGAGTGGCACTGGAATTATGAAAATAATGCTTATGATGCTTAGTCACCACTATCCCTATTCTTCTCAAAACTAAAATATTAAGAAAGTGATTACCATTTAGCGAGCGTAATTGTTCAAAGTTTACTTGTAGCCTAGTTGTTAGCACAATGATCACTCCTCTACATGTTATGTCTCATTGGGATCGGCAAGATTGTCGCTGAAGATGTAGTAGAAGGATTGCGCCAAGGTTTGGTATAGGATTAAAATCCTCTCGCATGGCTACCTTAATGAATTCTCCTCGTGCCTGTGGAGTGTTAGTAAGAAAATAGAAGAAATGGAGAATAGATGGGCATTGGATGTTACTTCCTCTATACGATGGGGTATAAACACTGATAGCTCTAAAAGTGACAGGAGGGTCAGGCTCGAGACAATCCAGGGTATAAAGATAGTGCTCATCATTATTAGAGAAGCTAAAAGATTGCACCATTCATCTAACGAGAGATCATAACTAACATTCATAAGTCTGAACTTAATCTATCAGTTGTGGCCCTAGTGTGTTGACTAACAGTGTGTGACAAAGTGTTCAAAAATTCTAGTCTCAAACTATTATAGGTATAAGCATCATTCAAAGCAAAGAAGTGCATGCCAACTCTACTATATAAGAGATGAAATCATTACCGAGGCCAAGAGTGGCCATGGTCGTCGGACATGCCCATTTGATTGACCTAACTTTGTGAGTTCGAAGTTGCTTGAATTGTTGATGTTAGGTTGAGTCTTCGAAGATGATGTCAAGGAAGAAGACCGTTTGCTGGGCATTGTGAACATGTTGCAAGCGCTAAGGATCAAGAGGTTGGTCGCGTCCGGCTTCTCTTGCACGTGCCCTTTGACCTGTCATCTCCATATGTAAAAATATGAAAACTGATAAGCAATTGATCCTATAAAGATTAGATTTATAAACTCCTCTAGTAATAGATGAAAAAGTGGACTGAAAATATTAGGGCTAATCAAGATGACACCTTAAACTCACAAATCTAGGCAATGTAGTCCAAAGATAGCAAAAGTAATTGGACAGGCAGGGTGGTTCATACTTTTGAAGCTAATGTGTGTAACAAATCAAAGTGAAATCAACTAGGGATCAAGATCTCCCTAGGGTTTATGAGGTTTTAGGAAGCAAGAGAGAGGAATAGATGGAAAAATAATAGATAGGGGTGGCACACCAACCTGATAAAGGCCTCACCCGCTCAGTACGGGCGAGCGGTACAGGCGAGCTGGCCCATACTGCATCTGTCTTGTGCTCTGGTTTACCTTGAGTTTTCGCCACGGCTGAGCATCTGGTATGGGCGAGTGGTATAGGCGAGCTGGCCCGTACAACACCCCATCTTTTACTTTATATAATTCCCTTCCGAGCACATCTCTTGTATGACCTAGCGGTATGACCGAGCTGGGTCGTAGCGCAAGTTGTTTTGCGCTTTTTCCCTTGGGATTTTGACAAAAAATTTGTGTGCTATCCTCTTGTCCTGTAGTTGACATTTGTGCAACAAAATTCCAAGGAGGAGCACAACAAAATTCAGATAATTTATATTGTTAGTTCAATGACGAGATTGATTGATACGAACCTTGTTCTTATCTCTCGGTGATGATCCCTAAACCCTTTTATTGAATATACATAAACAACAAGAAGTAAAATTTATTTAGCATGGGTTTCCTCCCCTAAAGCACTTTTGGTTTTGGCTGTTAGCTCAACCATGTTACCTTCTAAACTCCATTTGTGGATTGTGGCCACGGCTCATCTGGTGAACCATAGTCTCTCACCTTAAATGCTAGTGTTCAATTGCATATGCCTTGAGTTTCTTCTTCGTCGAAAAATGCATCACGAATTGATGAGGTGCTAAGCTGAGCTTTATATTTCCTTCGTGCATATCAATCAAAGCTCAAACAGTTCTAAAAAATGGGCCAACAACATATAGGAGCATTAGCATCTTCAGGCATATCGAAAATTACAAGATCAATAAGAACGGAGCAATCCTTGATTTGCATGATCACGTCCTCTTTAATACTTGTAGCTTTCACGAAAGTAGAGTCCGCTAAATTCAAATTTATTCACGATTAATTTAAGGACCTAAATTCAACTTTTCGTAGAGTCTTGGGGATAGTAGAGACACTAGCACCAAGATCATATAAGTCATTAATTTGATTAAGACCAATACCTATTTTGATTCCCAAATATCTTCCCAGTTTAAAAGAAAGCTTTTTTTCATCTTTATGGCCTGAACCTCCAACTCTCTTACCTTGATAGAACCTTTTTTGAAAAACTCTTGGTAGTCAAGGTCATTATCATCATGAACATGAGGCCTTTTAAGATTCATCATGCGAACAAAATATTCTAAAGAGTAAGTGAAAGATGAACCTTTGTCATACTCCCTATCAACATCTTTACCTTTCATGACGTGGTCGGTGTTGATCATCTTCAATGATTCAATGGGGCTAGGTTCTAGCTTCCTTGTAAATTGTGCTAAAATGAGAGTTTGACTCTCGGCAATATTAGCAACTTGGAATTCAATGTTCTTCATCCTTTCCTGCAAATTTTGCACTTCAGTAGCAAGAGATCCTAACTTACCGGTCATACATTCTAAGAAAAGATAATGATTCTTAATTTTCTCGGTAAAAGTATTATTTTCTCTAATTGGGATGAAATGAATTGCTTGAGAGTTTTGTCCAAGCTAGAGCGATTACCGTTGTTGTAACCATTGGAGTTCATAAGTGCACTATTGTTGAAAGGCTTTTGGAAATTATTGCCATCCAAGATAGAGTTTCTCCAACCATTGTTGAAGTTACTCCTTGCAATAAAGTTGACATCATTAGTAGCATTTTCAGCAATAGCATTAATAGAGATACCCTCGAAATTATGATTACTCATGATAGCTATGAGCTTATATATCTTAGATGAAATATTGTCATTACCTTCAATGGCATTTACCCTTTTTGATGACGATAATCTCATCTCAACATGCCATTGGGTGTGATTCTCGGTGATGTCACTTAGCAACTTCTTGGCATCTCTAACCCTTTTGTTCATGAATGCTCCTCCTATAGTTGTATCAATAATATTCTTAGAAATAGGGTTAAGGGCATTATAAAATGTATGAAGGATAACCCAATCTTGCATGCTATGATGGGGCCAATTACGAATAGCTTCATTCATCCTCTCTCACGCGGTAGCAAGAAGTTCACGATCTCTTGCCTAAATCCTGTAATTTGAGTACATGGTTGCATAGTTTTTGCAGGTGGAAAGAATTTAGCTATAAACAAAGAGCAAGTATCCCAAGGAGTAATACTACCCATAGGTAGAGACAATATCGATTCTTTTGCTTTTCCTCTCAAACAAAAAGGGAAAAGCTTCAATTTGACGGCCTTGGGAGCTATGTATCTCATTTGTATCATGTCACATATTTCAGTGGAAGTATGCAAGTGGAAACCCATGTCCTTGTTTGCGGATTCACCAAATTGATCCGGTTGAACCAAAATTAAACAATGCGGGTTTAATTTCAAAGTTTTCTGCAGCACCATTAGGACAAGTAATAGGTGCATGAAGAAAAGCATCATTAGTGGTGCTAGCAAAGTCTCCTAACTTCCTTACGGTGTCTCCCATCCTCAACTTCTTGACTTTTGCCAAATCAACAAGATGAGTATTAAGGGATGGACTAGAAGTATATATATATATATATTTGGATTTTCTTCATCAAGGATAATATAAAACTACTAGAACAACTAAAGAAACTAGAAAGAAAGAGACAAAAAGAAATTAAACTAAGAAATAAAGGATTTATAGTAACCACGAAGTAAAATATGCCTCCCAGGCAACTTTGCAGAAGACATGCTTGATAACGGCCTAGCAAGTGCACTATATCGACTATAGTACGTATTCCTTAATTATTCCTAAGGTTATTGAATCCGGAGGAGGTAGTGAAACTCGTGGAGACCTTCAAGCAACTGTTCATCACTTTGGCCTTCTCTCCCAAAGTTCCGGATTTATCTGAAATAAAAAGTGGTTGTTTGCGGAAAAGAAAACAAAAGACAAAAATTAAACTAAGAATGCTTGGAGATGGAGTTGTGATCAAATGATGGAGGTAGGACTTGGGTAGAGGTTCACGTGCTGCTACAAAGATGTTATGTTGGATCATATAATAAAATGACAAATACTTCTATGCTATCATGAGAAAAGATTTGTGAGAAAGTGGGCATTATGTCCATGATACACATAGGCTGACATGCATCGAGCCATAGGATCTATTGTTGAACCCAGTGCTATTGATCTACAAGGACACCTTGGTTTACTGCCGTAACAATATACCAAATCAACGGATGAGCGTGTGATGACTATGACATGCTTCCCTAAAGAATTGCCTGGGCCACTCCCCTTCACCAGTCTGTAAATGGCTTTAGAGTTTATTCTTTGTTGCCTCACTAATATCCACCTTTACCTTGATTGGGTACTTGTGAGTCCTAGGCAGAGGCAAGAAAAATAAATGATTCACACGTAGAAATAGCAAAGATTACATAGCATGGATCCAATCATAAACAATCAAAGGGTGTCGCGAGACTGCGTCTCCAACTATAGCCTATGGGAATTACTCACACACACATGGAAAAAGCCATTAATGAAGTAGTAGATCGAAAACACATAGATTGTAAAAAGTACTTTGAGAGGAATGCTTAAAACTGTCTTACAATATTGCTCCTGGCAATCGAAGAATGAGGGGAATAGAGGGCTACGACTAATGCTATGGTGATGGTGATCCTCCAGTCGCACCCTCCTTGTCTTGATGTCTTCCCCTCTTTATATAGATTGGCAAGCTTAGGGTAGGGTTTATGCCGCGTTAGTTGAGAATTCCTTAGGGCCACTGATGGCTCGCAAGTGGAAATGATCGATTGTAGTGTTTTCTATGAGAATGAATGACGAGCTCACAAGGAACCGATGATTGATCTCACTTTAACCAAATCTGAAACCACATTAAAAATAATAAAAGTGAAGGTTGAAATGCACAACTATCTTTCTCAATTAGTTATGAACCTCAAGGATGCATTAAATAATTAAAATACGCAATAATTTGAACTAGAAAGAAAATTATATTTTCAGAATAAATAAAAAACAGAAACATAAGAAATACTAAAAGTGCTAGGAGAGGTGTTCTAATATCTAAAAATGAGGCATGAGATATATAGTTTCACTAGTAGCACTTCTCATAAGGATATTGGGAGTCTAGGCTAGCATAAAACTCAATTATTGAAAATGCCTAACTAATGAAGAAACCTTTTCATCGGAAAAAGTACTATGCACATATCGCTATGCAACAGTTATGGAAAAATGCATTACGTTTGTAGCTTCTCGTAGTAGATATTATCTTGTAGCTCTCCTTCGGCGGACTTAACCGATATTTACAATAAAGGAGAAACATTATACCTTAACCGATGTGTCTCCTTCTAACTCGATATCACCAAGAGAGTATCTTGAGAATAATTTGTACTTCCATTATAATTGAAATTAAGACTATGGTAATAGGCATAGATAATAAAGGAGAATTTAACATCTTCATCAACACCACTTAATTAGACAAGTAGATCATAGCAAGTCATAACATAAATAACCTCATCAACTCCATCTACTAACTTATTCAAAAATATAAACTACACTAAAAGTGTTGATTAAACCAACATAAATGAAAATATCAAGTTCCAAAATAAAGCAATGCACATGGCAATTAATCAACATAATATTAATCCAAGGAGCAAGAAAACTTAGCCAATTGGGGAAGGGACTGCCCCAAGGTTAAATCTGTTCCTTCTTTTGGATTCCCATGATGAAGATTAAATAATTAGAACACTTTGTTTCCTCTCATAATTTCTCCTACCAAAGATTAGTTCTTGCACAACAAATATAAAGCAACTACCCTTACCATTGCAGATCAAATAAAAATTCAATTAAGGATCAAGAATAAACTATTACAACTCTCTACTATAAATGTCCAAATAAAGATCAAGGAGAATTGCTAATATTTTTATTGAAGCTATAAAAGAATAAAAAGACCATAGAAATAGGAAAAAACTAGTAAATACTCTAAGCAGAGACTATTTCAGCAACATAAATACATGAAAATTTGTACTCATAACTAAAAATGCATAACAGAGAGACATGAAAAAGTGAAGGAGCATGTGAGCTATCACGGGGGGATGTGGCAGGTGGCCGCAACAAGGGGTGCCACGGCAGCCTGCCTCGTGGGCCCTGTGAGTCCCCCCTAGTCGTCAAAATTTTCCATTGAGGTCCTGTCCTTTTGTAAATCTCAAATATAAATTTTTAGGAATTTATCAAAAATACTGGACAATAGTAAAATAATAGAGAGGTAGAAGAAGTAATTCAAAGAGTAACAAAAATAGACTGATGATCAAATCTGGAGTGGAACCAATGTTGCTTCCCCAGCAACAACGCCAGAAAGTGCTTGATGGCCTACAAATTCACTAGATCGATTGAAGAATTTTCGATGAGAAAGAGTGTCGAACCCACAAGGAAGCAATGGTTAATCACACTTTACCCAAATCTAGAATCACACTAGAATAATTAAAAGTTAAGGTTGAGATGCACAACTATCTTTCTCAATTTGTTATGAACCTGAAGCTTGCAATAGATAATTAATATATGCAATTACTTGAACCAGAAAGCAAATTATGTTTTTCAAATAAATAAAATAAATAAATAATACTAAAAGCGTTAGGAGAGGTGTTCAAATAGCTAAAAATGAGACATGGGTATATAGGTTCACTAGTCGCAATTATCATAAGGATATTCTTACTATAGGCTTGCATAAAACTCAATTATGGTAAATAGCTAGCTAATGGAGAAACCTTTTCATCGGTAAAAACACTATGCACGTCTACTATAATCTAAGTTCATGCCACTATAACTATGTAACGGTTTCAAATGATGTATTACGCTTTCTACCTTCTCCTAGTGGATATTATACTTGGTTTGGCGGTGAAGGTAACGGAGGCTGACGACTAGAGGGGGTAGTGAATGAGGAGCGTCACAAAAATCCTTACGCATATCTTTTAACTTGCAGCCACGACAAATAATTGCAACAGGTATAAGCTTAAACAGGAAACCAGCGTTAGCTAGCTGTGTGACAGAGTTGAGTGACACAGGCACCAGATGATGGGTAAATTAGTATGTAGCGTCACACAGGTTGCCTAAGGCCAGATGTGCTAAAGGACTTAGTAAATGGATGAGCAAGTCCAATGTGCCTGTGTAACAGTAACTGACTCAGGTGTGAATAAGATATATAGCAACTGAAGCGCTAATGAAACAAAGGTATAAAGGAGAAATCTATAACAGCAGAACGAATAAGTCTAAGATCTTCACAGCAAGCAACAAGCGGGAAGCTAAAAGACAATACAGGAAAGTACTCAAAGGAGGACAATGTGTTTCACCCAATTCCCAGCTCTGCACAGGAGTGATACGTCTCTGTTGGAGAGGCTACTACGAAGAAGTCGATAACACCAAATCGTGCTTGTTTCGAGTACCTGACGTTCAGGCCTCTTCCTTTGCGTGTAATGTGGAAGTCCGTCTGCATGCAGAAGGTAGCTTCGAGTCACCTTCAAAACGTCGGTTCAGCCTACAAAGCTTGGGGTGATACTAGCGACTACCACGCCCGTTGATTTAGACACCCAAGAGTAAATATTCAGGCAGCAACCAGCTCTTGGAGCACCAATGTCTTAGCTCAAGAACTCTAACCTCCCAAATGACACTTAGGACCCCTTGGCTTTTGTTCGGTGGGGAAGAGGCTTGAAACAGGTTGAATATGATTCACTGAATAGAGAAAAGGCTTGGTTGAGGTGAAGACCTCCCCTAGCCCTATATATAGGAGTTCGCAGAGGACCGACCGAGTACACTATTGCCAAGTAGGATAAGTGAACCACCACGCGTGACAGGCACCGGTGAGACAGCTACCACCACTACGCCCAACCTATAACCGGCTCGGGCCAAACTGGACACCTGTGTCACCGGAGGCTTACTATAGGTGAACCCGTAAACTGCGTAGCAGCACTACTTAGC
>JAGXJF010003026.1:0-168717 GCA_019208055.1 Stipa capillata
CCTACACGACTTGTGGATGCAATATTGTAGCAGTAGCTAAACAACTCAATGGAACCCAAAAACTAAAGGGAGAATCCTAGGGGGTATATAAAGAGAAGATGTGTTCTGTTACAAAGACAGTTCCAGATTGTTTTGGCCATTGCGATCTGCTTGTAAGGAATTTTGATGCGAACCGGGGGTGCCCGATCTTCACGTCGTAGGATTCCGGGATAACTAGCCCGTGAAGCCTGATGAATGACACCGTCAACCACCGTCTTGATTACGGAAGCCTACGACACTCGATTCACCCAACAACACGCTTCGGCCCTTTGTTACTTACTAACGTGGAGCAACACGTTCAAGCAATCGTCAAGCAATTGCAAGAACAACGGAGAAGCAAATCTCAGATAACTCCCATTCCTCTATGTGGTGGAAATACCTCACACACTAAAGGAGCAAGAGCTCTCTCAATTCTGAAATTTCAAGTCTGCTCTTACATATGGGGGTACCCTCCTATTTATACTGGTTTAGGTCGGTGCTACAGTGCACTACAGTAAGACGGTGCTACAGTGTCATGCTACAGTACATAGTCAACAAAGGTGGCTACAAAAATCTAGACTTTTATGGCTCAACCAACAAGCTACTAAGAAATATCTTCATGCCTTTGCTTAAGGAGCAAGCAACTAAGATATTTAGATGGATGCTTCTTGATTGTCTTGACCATGAAGTTGCAACTCAAATTGGAATTGGGCTCTTCAAAATATCATCCATAGATATTTTACTTGATTGACTTGAGGAGGAAGAAAGCAATGATATTTTCTTCTATTCTGATTTTCTTCTTCTGGCTCTTGTATCTCTTGTGGCTAGTTGCGTCCGTATCTTTTATTCCTCTCGGCCTCCTCTTTTTCCATCAATGATTTTTCTCCATTGAACCTAATTAGACAAAATGTTGTAGCATTAGGTAGTAGCCAATTCCTATCATGGTGGAAATATTCTTTAAGGAGAAGATTCACCTGTTGAGCGATTTGTTGAGTTCTTGCTCGTGTCATTGGTCCTTTTGGAGTTTCTTCAGTTGATGGGGATGGAGGTACATCATTGTTGGGGACATTCTCATCAAATGCTATTAAAAGTAAATGGATAGTTAATCTTGGTGACCAATTAGTCTTAAGTAAACGGTTAGTTCAAACCTTGATTAGAATTTTAGTAAATGTACACCCGTGAGATTTATCGGCTTAACCTTACACGACTAATACTAAAGCAAACATCCTTAACCATTCAATGACCACTGTTAGAGTAATAGCTAATGTTGTTTTGGACCCCCTTTTGCAGTCAGTTAAGTAATTGAGGCTAGTTGTTTAAACAGCGAACAGTTGCATATGATGCATATGCTCATGAGTGCGACTAAGTCATATCCCATAAGCAGGTAATGGTTATGCTAGCCGGATAGTCGTTAACCAATGTGCTACTTCTGTTAATAATAGCATCTAGTGTTAATCCTTATATGCCTCCCTGTTATATAAAATTTAAATGAGGGATATGCCAAATGGTTCCAATAACAACACATACACTCCAAACGTTCATATCCTAAGTTTTAGTAATCCAAATTGAATAACTCCAATTACGTTTGCTTCATAACAAAACTTCCTACATTTTAGGATACTTCACATACATGTTGCATAATCATGTCGATGACCATGTCATTTTATTGTATAGCCCATGTCATCTCTAAAGAGGTTAAGTCTAAAATTTCACACTAAGTACCCCATACCGATCCACTAGGATTCAACCTGCACCTTTAAATTGTCATGTGTATACCATGCATGTTATTACTACTATAATTCAAATATTACTTAGATAATCTGATATTACTTGATCACACCTACATATTTCAACTTTAATTTTAGGATATTCAGCTCCATCTTAGCTACACATTCCAACCCGTGAATGCATCCATGTTAATTGCATCCATGCATCTTCATCGTTTTCCAATTAGCTTCTTAGGTTTGCTTTTCCCTTTTTGGAGGTCATTTGCTTCTTACCGGTGTTTCGAGTACTCTGGAGTTCTTGCGCATGGTCCCGTACTTCCCCAAGCCATGAGGCAAGGTCCATTGCTTGTTGATTAATCATTACATAGTGTGTTAATCTCTGTTTGGATTAATTGGTTAAATTAAATTGAGTGCTTGTGTGAATGTTTGCTCGAGTGGTGCTAGATACCACACTAGTATGTGTAGATCTATTGTTATGCAGCAGCTATGGCTGAGAATTAAACCTGTTGCCCAATCAACCTGAACTTGCAAAGTTGAGATGTGAGAGCCGAGGGTGTGCTTGATGAATACGGTTGGTATATTTTGATGCCATGAATGCGACCCCCGGTGTTTGAAGAGTTTTGTCGCTATACCAACCTGAGGTAACTTCATCTAGCACTCCCTGTCACCCGCGTGGGCCCGACACCGAGAACAACACTACGGTTGTACTCACCTAGGTTTATCCTAGGCAGGTTCATGGAGCATTTTGGAGTTGACGTTCGCTGCTTCGGTTTACCACTTTCGGCTTCGACTTCCTTGGGAATTTTGTGGGCTGTTTTGAGATGATTTCCCACCATCTCAGTGTTTCCGTTTATCTTCCGCTGCTGTTTTTAACGTTGTATTTAAGATAAACGACCTCCAGGTCACTATGTATGAGGAATACGTACTTATCCCAGGTTTGCACTACCTCAGAAAAGACTTGTGCTGCATGATCATCACTGACAGGCAAGAGGTTGCCCGTCACTGATGAGAACATCCACTGACGGGCGGTCGAACGCCCGTCAGTAAAAGTGACTACGACGCCGGGAGAGATGACTTTTACTGACGGGCACGGATTCACTCGTCAGTAAAAGTAGGAGGAGAGGGCCATTTTGGTGTCACCACTAACAATGACCTTTCACTGACGGGTGTAGAGTCTGTGCCCGTCAGTGAAGGTCGGACTTCTACTGACAGGCGAGGAAGTCGGCCGTCAGCAGATCTTTTCCCCTTCCGTATAAACCTATCTAACCTAACCTAACTGCACCAACCCCGTGTGGCGCCCCCGGTTTTTAAGCCGGGAACTCCCTCGTGGTTACTGTATCGGTCCCTGGATCAGTAGCCGATACACACGAGTTAACCTGTATATCATTGTCATACATGCGTAAACAATTAAATAGACCGTTTAGGGTCGATAATCTGATACCTGTAGCCCAACGGCTATAAACTTGCAGCGGAAAATCCAACGAAGATGTGGCCCATCAATATGCCATACCCGACAGGCAACTGACTGGGGTTACGTCCTAGCTTTCGCGATCGTAAATGCTTCTTCGGAAATGACGTCTCCTTTGTCTGGCCAAATCAACAAGCCAGGTGAGTACATTGAATGTACTCGCAAGCTATTCCCACAGGAGGAAATATACAGCAATATTTCATGCAGGGAATAGATCAAGGAATAGCTCTAACCTAAGTTGCAGTTGTGCGGAAAATGTAAGTTCTTGTTCAAAATACAGAATAGTAGATTCAAAAGCATTTTCGAAAACAACTTCGTCTCCGTCAAGACAGCATTCGGTGCTGGACAAACCAGCGGAACAATCGTCGACCAGAGGTCGGTAGCTCCGCCTACCGCCTCAAACCATCCTTACAACCTACCCGCGCTGCCTCCACGCGGCCCGGGCTAGGTTTCCTCTTCTGCAGTTCCTCGCTACCAGCCTGTAGCTTAAACTGCTCACTGTGGACACATCATGCCCACGTCCTTAATCCCATTTCCCAGCTTTCTCAAACAAAACTCAGTCTAACCAGTGTGTGGCCTTACCAGTTCATGTCCATGACCGAGGACGCGGCTATTCGAATAGTTTTAACACTCTGCAGAGGTTGTACGGCTTTACCCACAAGATGTAGGTCACCCAGGGAGTACTTTGCAAGTATACTGCCAGGGTTAATACAACGAGACCCTTCCCCCGTGTTCACGCCAGAGCCGGACTCGCTAGGAGGACCACCCGACCCTCTTCATCTCAAATGACAGAGATGGGACTCTCCCCCTTTGTGTCGGACCATGTTCCATGTACCTTGTAGGACTCTACTGAGCTTTACCCTCACAATACGGTGAGACCCATGAAGAGCTTTTCCCCTACTCAGTCCCGTGGAGATCCTCTAGGGATTCCACGGATCCACTAGCACTTCAACCTAACTTCCCACGATTCCGGACTCCGGCATTAGACGAGGTACCAGGTCCAGTCCTTCCCATAAAGGACATGTGGACGTACGGTGGGGGAACTGATTCAGCGGCACTTAGGTTCGGTCCTTAACTGATTCGAGCAGGACTCCATATCCAACCATCTCCTCGGGTAGCAACCGGCTACCCGGCTATCTCATTTCTCATGTAGCGACCGGCTACTTTACCACCTCCAAACTCCCTTAGCATTTCCTGCCCGAATCCAAATCCTCCATCATCTCATTCAGGGGTTTTAATAAACATTCCTTTGTAAATGGCACCTCGGTATGCATTTACACACCGAGGGTTTTGATCCCAATCCCTTCGTATCGTTAAAACTTAGTTTTTACTACAGCATGGCTAAGCAGGGTTAAAGCCTATAGTCCTACCTAATTGGTCGGTCGAATATCAACCGACTAAATATTCTTAGGGCGACAAGGATTGGATTTCAGATCCTACCTCATATGCAATTACTCGGCGTAAATACCCTAACATAAAATTACGTCGATATCAATATAGCATGCAGGTTTGCAAACAAAATACTTAATGTTCATAATTATGGGATTCAACATGGTCAAGGTGGAAATAGCTTGCCTGGCAATTGGCCTTAGTCCAAAGCTCTGTCTTGAACTTGCTTCGACAATTGTCCAAAGTCCTTTGCGCGATATATCCTAACGTCAGTATCTACACGTCGAGGGAACGACGAATAAATCAAAGTTGCAATAAAGAGCCAATTAACAACGAAGGAGAAATTAGAACTTCAGCACATGAAATCATGATGTGTTTGATTAGCCGTTTGATTTTAAGGGCTTTAGGGAGCTAGGGTTGGAGTGCCTTAGGTTACTTGGTGGAAGGTATCAGCTCATGTCATCTCGTCGGTTAGGGTTTCCTTCATTTGTGGAGTTCGCTAAATTATAAGCGTACCAATAATTGTAGGCTGCTAGATTATCATGTAATGGTTGAGTCCAGCAGTTCGGATGCACGTTTAAAGATTTTTAGAACTACTCGGAAACTACTAGGGAAATGCGCTAGGATTTTTGGTTTTAAGGAGATTGAGCTAGGGATTAGGGTTTTTGGATATGTCCCGGTGTTACATCCTACACATTGCTAACTTATGAATACATCCGGGTAGAGTATAGGGAAGAATTTCAGTAGGTCTCGAGTTGACGCCAGCTGCTGGGCAATAGACCTTGATCTAAACGGGAAGGGTTCTTCGGGTAACTGATTTGCATGAAATGGCGGCATAGATAACGATGGTTTATATAAGTTCCTTATGTTCAAAACATAAGCCCTAGTGAGTTAACCGAATGCTAATCGATTGGTGGACATATTGGACGGTGTTTTGGTGAGGGAACTTTGAGGACACGAAGCTGGGAATGCCTTAGATGATTGGTATATGCCTATACATTACGTGCAATGACAGGGCTTTGGATCGGGATGGGGGCACGGCATTAGGGTTGTAATTCAAAGTACTCGTTCTTTTAATGGCGGAGTACTATGGTTAACTTGGTTATACCGGACAGGGTGGAGGTTTTATTGGTGGGTTACTCCGAAAGAAATGTATGTACGGTATATTTTGATTTAACGGAAAGGGTTATTCCTAGTACGAACATTTGCTAATTGGTTCCAAAGTGATTTAAATTTCGAAAATGTTTGCAAACCACAAGTTCGGTATCACCCGAAGGGTCTCAGAACCGGCCTTACATAGTCCAGAACTGGTCTGGACCTAGCCGAACTGATTGAATCGAACAAAAACCGCTTCTGGACTGGTTTTAGAGACTTTACGCTTTCTGTTCAAGTGGACTTTACACTTTCAGACAGAGGAAACGGAAAGAACAGGGGGCGCTACTACTTACACTCATGGGCCGGCTAATGGGCCAGGGTACCGGGTCTTACCGAGTCACAGCGCAATAACCCGGGGCGGTTATTCCGACAGCTCCTGGCGGCGGGGTCAAAACGGTTGGCAACGGCGGCGTCTCGGGTGGCTCTGGTCCGTGGTCCCGGCGGTGGTGCTCGGCGGTGCTCTGGTACAGCTACTGGTGGAGCAAGAGCGGAGGTAGAAGGGCTGGGGCTGCTACGGCGGTGAGGTAAGCCGGAGTTAAGCTGGAGGGTGGCCGAGGCGTTCTGGAGGGCGGAGGGGATGGCTCAAGCTGGTAGGAGCGGAATGAGAGCTAGGCGGACCGCTGAGGAGGAATAGGGTGGTTCCGGTGGCTGCTTGGATGGGGAAATAGAGAGGCTCTGGCTGCTTTTTATAGCCAGCGCGCGGCGAGCTCGGAGCTGGCACTGGCGGCTGTTGTTCCTGCTCAGGCGTAGCGATGGGACTTGGCCGGCGCTTGGAACGAGGCCGCACAGGGGTAAGGCGGTCGTGGCACGCGCAGCTGGCTTGGGCGGTGCTCCTTCGGCGTGCGGCGCGTCGAGTCGGCGCTCGGCGCGGCAGATACTCGACGGGCGGCGCGGGTACGGTGGACGGCGTGGCGAGGGGTGTTCCCGAGGCTCCAGCGATGATGCAGGGCTTGAGGAGAGCTGGGACAGTGCCGTGGTGCGAAGTGGTTCGCTGGCGGCGCCGCAATCGACGTGTAGTGCGGCGAGCGGCGCGGCCTCGAGGTGCGAACTCGCACTGTGCCGAGCTTAGCTTGCGACGAGACGGCTCGGGGAAGTTCTGCGGCAGGCTCTGAGCTGGGAATAGCTGAGATGGGCGCACGGAGCTAGGTAGCAAGGTGGACGACGGGTTTCATGGCGGTTGACCCGGGCTGGAGCTGCTTAGGCATGCTGGGGCATGGCAGAGCGCGGCCAGCTCATGCCCTCGAGCGGAATGCCCGTGCCCTGGGCTTTTGGCGCATACAGATGAAGCTGCAGAGTCGTGGTTTCAAAGCTACGTGTCCAGTTGCTCCAGGGATATTCTGGCACCTCACACAATGATGTGTGACTCGAAGAATAGCATGCCATGGGATGCCAACTACTAAGCTCCAAAAGAGGGGAATGCTCCAAGGCTGACCAGGGGTTATGGATTTTCAGGCAGATGGGAAAAATCGAGGGGATGGGGTACTCCAGCCGTTGGTACAGTACTTCAGGTTTGGCTGCAATTTTATGCGACGAAGCTAACTCGGTCAAGGTGTTCGACATAGGCCGCGGAGGATTTTTGTACAGGACGTGTTCACGTCTTTATATATTCGAGGTTCGGGAGATGATAGAATCATGGTGTAAATTCATCGGAATTTTCCGAAGCATATTTATAGCGGATGCAGTTCACCTCGCATTTTTACCCTACGATTAACCAACTACATATGTCAATATTTTATTTTATTTTTGTTTTTTGTTTTGAATTGCACATTGCTGTTTTATATTATAATTTGATGGGTTATGGCATCAGGTTGTTCCACGAATTTACTCAGGGTTTTTAAAGACGACGGGGATGGCCAGGTCTCGCGATCAGGGTTTCTATAGAAATGGGGATTTAATACAAAAGGGTGGTCGGGCCGAGGGACTAGAGCTTCCCGGGTGCGGCAAGGTGATGAGGATGCATGGTAACACTCTGGAATGACAGGGTCTTGGTTCCGGGACATTGGAGTTCAGGGTGCCGCGAGTGTAGGTGCATACCTGCACTTGGGAGTTCTTGCACATATATGGTGGCATCGATAATCATGATAGGTTATAGGGTTAGGTCTTGGGAGAACACTCCCGGCGTACTCACACATATGCATCGGTTTGAGGCAGCGCTGAACGAGGAGGTGGGGTTTCGACCGATTTGTCGAGAAAGGCGACAATCAGGGTTTACGTGTATCTGCCGAGGTAGGGTTGCGGGGAAAAGCGGTATATACTTGTCGTATCTGGACTAAGGAGGGGTCAGGACATATGGTTTGATTATCCGGGGATTGGACCCTACTGCTGGGTATTGTGGATTTGGAGAGAAAGAGGATTCTGGGGTTAACGTAGAAGTAGACTAGGGTTTGTCGAGACGGATGGACGTTTGGGTTAGCGATGAAAGAAGTCACCAACCGCGGTAGGGTTACGGCCAGGTAAAGTTTTAGGTTTCCGCAGACAGGGAAGATATTGGTGGGGCACTAGAGTTTAAATAAGATCATATCACCTCGGTTCGGGTCTTTAGATCGCGATCCGGGTTTAGGGGTTTTACTATTCGTCGAGTAGGTCGATACCAGGATTTTGGGTGTATAGGGTATATGGGTTTATATCGGTACTAATCCCACTTAGGATGCACAAGACCTCTAGATTAACGCAAAAAGTTTTTGTAAGCCCTAATTTTCGGGTTTTAGAAAATCGGGATGTGACACCCCGCCGCTCCGATCCCCTTTCCCTTCTCTCTTTCTTTTCTCAGCCCCTCACTCCCTCACGCCCGCACCTGCCCTCTTGCTTCTTCCCGAGCGCGCACCGTCGCCGCCTATCTCGGCTCCGACGGCCCGTCTCCGACCAATCGCCGCCGCCCATTGCCTCCTCCCGGCCTCCTCATCCCTTCCCCCAACTTCTCTCCCCCGATTATCTCCTCCTCGCCTCGAATTGGTGACATACCCGAACCCTAGGGTTCAGTCTTGCCGCGGATGCCGCCTGGCTGCGTGTTCCCCCGGTGCCCAAGGCCTTCCGCCTCCTCCCGCGGCCACATAGCTCGGTTCGAGGACGGCGGCAGCCACAGTGCCTCCGCCCGGCACCAGCCGGTGCTCCACCGGGCCTCCACCACTCGTCTCCGTGTCGTGCTCGGTCGCGGTAGCCCCCTTCTCACCGGCCGTGTTGCTCGGCTGCACCCGACGCTGACCATAGCGACGGCAGGAGGTACTGCTCTCTCCTCCTCCTCTTCCTGCTCCTCTAGGCTAGGGTTCCGAACGCATCTCTCTCTCTCTCGCTCGGATCCAATCCCCGTTAGCTTGAACTGGGCTTCTCCCGCGACTGCGACGCCTGCGACGGCGATGGCTCCTGCGACGGCGGCGGCGGCGGCCTCTCCACGGCAGCAGGACGAGGAGCAGTGACGGCCCCCTTCTACGGCGTGTGCGTGGCACGTCACGTCGTCTCATCTCGGCCCCGCACCAGGTACGGCTCCCTCCCCACTTGTTCCTCTCTACCTGATCTCATCTATTTGCTCACCGTGGCGCGACGGATCTGTTGATCCGCCATTCGTTTCTGCTAGATTTGATTTGATTCGTTTCCTCCATTCCTCAGGTGCCCAGTTACCCGGAGTTGCGGAGACAGCTTCTCCTACATGCATCAAAATCTCCTAATTGAGTATTTCTAATTATGTGTAGACACACACAAAGGCTCTTTGGACATCCCTACAACTGATGGAGTGCTCATGAGCAGGTATAGTTCATGTCATTCACTGATGAATTTACTTTTGCAGCTTCGCTTATGACAATTTGATGCTGGGAGAATATTCTGATAATTGTGGTTTGTACTTGTTAGCATACTCTTTTGCATAACCTAGTAAGCCAGCTAAGATGTTCTACGAAATTCTGGTCACCATTGTTTTGGCTGATATCAAATGCCTCATTTCTAATGCTGGTTATGTTTTTTTATTATTGATTGTAGTATACCACTGATTACATGCATCCTGCAGATACCCATCATACTGCCGGCCAAATATGTGGCCTTCCAACCATCTGCCTGAGCTTGAAGTAGGTACGACTACATGTGGTGGTGATGCCCTCGAGCAGACAATCTGACGCTCTAGGTGCCCGAAGGGTCGTCTATTGTATTACCTTCCCACAAACTTTATGTACTTCTAAGTTTTAACAGGCATCAGTGCTGAACTAAATTACTCTAGACATCAGTGCTGAACTAATTTACTCTAGGCATCAGTGCTGAACTAATTTTTGTAATGGTGTCTGTAATATGTAATGAATGTATTGTTTTCCAAATTTTATTTTTTTAATCCCTAAAAAATAGCTACTGACGGGCATGCAAACATGCACCTGTCAGTGGAAGGTTAAACCACTGACGGGCCATCATCAGGAGCCCGTCAGTGGTGATACCTGCCTCTGACAGGCCCTACGCCCGTCAGTGGAAGTGGAACTTCCACTGACAGGAGCTTAGTGACGGGCCCGAAACCCGTCAGCGATTACTGTTTTTTGCCTGTCAGTGATGCTGTTAGCTGAGGTAGTGTTGGGAAGTGTGTAATATCCATAACCCGTCTCTAGTAGAGTTTTGTTGTGATATTGAGTTGTTATTAGGGCTGCCCATATGCAATGCGTGTATGATATGAAGTATATGCGTATGCCGTGAAGGGTTAAAGCTGTTCCCCTTTTTACTATGTCAAGCAGGTATCGGTTAAGTGACCTGCTGGCTGAGATGCTGTGCCGGCCAGGCAGGGTGTGGGCGTATTCTACCGGGCTTTCGAGTAACCCACTAGCTTTTAAGCTAGGTTAGGGTGTGGGTAGAATCACCGGGCTTCTCTGATCTTGCTTTGCATGGTAGAATTTAGGAACGACTCTAAACCTTCACAGGATCTTAGAATTGTATGTAGTTCTGGGAAGCTTAATCGCTTCCGGCCGGCTTGACCAACGGTGAAGGCATACGACGTTGGTAAGTTTATGTTGCGTTGGTCAGGTGTCGGTCCACTCCGCCTCGGTGTGCGTGGCACAGGTACCATGCCACCAGGTCGACTGGTCCCTCGGTCCTTGGCGATTATTTGTTCCCCTAATCATATACAATTCCGGGGTCCGTGACAACTTCATCCGTATGGTTCGGTTGGGAGGTCCGGGACGGTCCGATTGGAGGGTTTGGGACTTCTAGAGGAGATCCGGAACTTCATTCGGACGGTCCGGGAGGATATTCCGGGAAGATCTGGTTTGTCGAGTCGGTACGGGGGTTCGGGACTTCTACAGGAGATCCGAAACTTCATCCGTACGATTCGGTTGGAATGTCCGGGACAGTCCGGTTGGATGGCCTGGTCGGTGGGTTCGGGACTTCTATAGGAGATCCGAAACTTCATCTGAACGATTCGGTTGGAATGCCTGGGATAGTCCGGTTCGACGGTCCGGTCGGTGGGTTCCAGACTTCTAGAGGAGATCTCTCCTAGAAGAGATCTGAAACCTCATCCGAACAGTTCGGTTCGGAGGTCTGGGACAGTCCGGTTGGAGGGTCTACCTTCCAACCGAGCCGTCCGGATGAAGTTTGAGATCTCTTCTACAAGTCCCGATCCTACCGACCGGACCGTCCTGGACCATCCTCTAGAAGTCCCGAACCCTCCGACCGACGCGACTAACCGTACCGTCCCGAAATAGCCTCTCGGACCGTCGGATGAAGTTCTGGATCTCCTCTCAAATTCCTGAACCCTCTGACCGTACCATACCGTCCTGGACCTCCGAACCTAACCGTCCGGATGAACTTTCGGATCTCCTCTAGAATTCCAGAACCCACCGACCGGACCGTCCAACCGGACTGTCACGGACATTCCAACCGAATCGTCCGGATGAAGTTTTGCATCTCCTTTAGAAGTCCTGAATCCTCCGACCGACTCGACAAACCCGACCGTCCCGAAACTTCCTCCCGGACCATCCGGATGAAGTTCTGGATCACCTCTAGAATTCCTGAACCCTCGAACCGTACAGTCCCGAACCTCCCAACCAAACTGTCCAGATGAACTTTGGATCTCCTCTACAATTCCCGAACCCACCGACCAGATCGTCCGACTGGACTATCTCGGACATTCCTACCGAATTGTTCGGATGAAGTTTCGGATCTCCTCTGAATGTCCCGAAGCCACCGACCGGACCGTCCAACCGGACTGTCTCGGACATTTCAACCGAATCGGCTAGATGGAGTTTCGGATCTCCTCTAGAAGTCCCGAACCATCCGACCGGACTGTCCCCGACAATCCAACCGAATCATCCGGATGTAGTTTCGGATCTCCTATAGAAGTCCCAAACCCTCCGACCAACCTGACAAACCGGACCATCCTGAAACTTCCTCCCGGATCGTCCGGATGAAGTTCCGGATCTCCTCTAGAATTCCAGAACCCTCCAACTGTACCGTTCCGAACCTCCCAACCGAACCATCTGGATGAAGTGTCGGATCTCCTCTGCAAGTTCCGAACCCACCGACCTGACCGTCCAACTGGACTGTCCCGGGATATCCAACCGTATCGTCCGGATGAAGTTTCGGAACTCCTCTAGAAGTCTCGGAGCCACCGACCGAACCGTCCAACCAGACCATCCGGATGAAGTTCTGGATCTCCTCTAGATGTACCAAATCCTCCAACCGGACCGTCCCGGACCTCCCAACCGAACGGTCCGGATGAAGTTTTGGATCTTCTCTAGAAGTCCGAAACCCACCGACTAGACAGTCGAACCGGACTGTCCCGGATATTCCAACCGAATCGTCCGGATGAAGTTTCGGATGTCCTCTAGAAGTCCCGAACTCACCGACCGGATCGTCCAACCGGACTTTCCCGAACATTTCAACCGAATCGTTAGGATGAAGTTTCGGATCTCCTCTAGAAGTCCAAAACCCCCCGACCGACCAGACAAATAGGACTGTCCCCGAACTTCCTCCCGGACCGTCCAGATGATGTTTCGGATGTCCTCTAGAAGTCCCAAATCCACCAACTGGACCATCCCGGACCTCCCAACCAAACTGTCCAGATGAAGTTTCAGATCTTCTAGTGAACTCCCGAACCCTGTGACCGAACCGTCCAACCGGACCAACCTAGACCATGCAAACAGACCGTCCCGGACCTTCCAACCGAGCCGTCCGGCTGAAGTTTCGGATCTGCTATAGAAGTCCCGAACCTACCGACCGGACCGTCTTACCGGACTGTCCCAGATCATCCTACCGGACCGTCCCAAACATTCCAACCAAATCATCCGTACCAAGTTTTAGATCTCCTCTAGAAGTCCCGAACCCACCAACCAGACAGTTTTACCGTACCATCCCGGAGCATCCAACCGGACCGTCCCAGACATTCCAACCGAATCGCTTGGATAAAGTTTTGGATCTCCTCTAGAAATTCCAAACTCTCCGACCGGACTATCCAAACGGACTATCCAAACGGACCGTCCCATACATTTCAACCGAATTATCCAGATGGAGTTTTGGACCTCCTCTAGAAGTCCCAAACCCACCCACCGACCCGACAAACTGGACTGTCCCACAACTTCCACCCGGACCATCCGGATGATGTTCTGGATCGATCTCCTCTAGAAGTCCCACACCCTCCAACTGGACCTTCCCGAACCTCCCAACCAAACTCTCCGAATGAAGTTTTCGATCCCCTCTAGATCTCCTGAACCGTCCAACCGGACCGTCCAAACGGACCAACCCAGACAATGCAACCGGACCATCCTGGACCATCCAACCGAGCCGTCCAGATGAAGTTTCGGATCTCCTCTAGAAGTCCTGAACCTACCGACCGGACCGTCTTATCGGACCGTTCCGGACCATCCAACCGGACTGTCCCGAATCGTCCGCATGAAGTTTCGGATCTCCTCTAGAAGTCCCGAACCCACCGACCGGGCAGTTTCACCAGACCGTCCTGGACCATCCAACCGGACCGTCCCAGACATTCCAACCAAATCGTCCGGATAAAGTTTGGATCTCCTCTACAAGTCCCAAACCCTCCGACCGGACTGTCCAACCGGACTGTTCCCGAAAATCCAACCGAATCGTCTGGATGAAGATTCGGATCTCCTCTAGAAGTCCCGAACCCTCCGACTGAACCGACAAACCGGACCGTCCGGAAACTTCCTCCCGGACCATCCGGAAACTTCCTCCCGGACCGTCCGGATGAAGTTCCGGATCTCCTCTAGAATTCCTAAACCCTCCAATCGGACCGTCCTAGACCTTCCAATCGAACCGTCCGGATGAAGTTTGGGATCTCCTCTAGATGTCCCAAACCCTCCAACCGGACCGTCCCGGACCTCCCAACCGAACCGTCCGGATGAAGTTTCGGATCTCCTCTAGAAGTCCGGAACCCACCGATCGGACCGTCGAACCGGACTGTCCTGGATATTCCAACCGAATCGTCCGGATGAAGTTTTGGACCTCCTCTAGAAGTCCCGAACACACCGACCAGACCGTACAACCGGACTTTCCTGGACATTTCAATCGAATAGTCCGGATGAAGTTTCGGATCTCCTCTAGAAGTCCCAAACCCCCGACCAACCATACAAACCGGACCGTCCGCATGATGTTCCGGATCTCCTTTAGAAGTCCCAAACCGTCCAACAAGACCGTCCTGGACCTCCCAACCAAACCGTCCGGATGAAGTTTTGGATCTCCTCTAGAAGTCCCGAACCTACCGACCGGAGTGTCTTACCGGACCGTCCCGGACCATCTGTTCACAGCATAATTTGGCTCAAGGATTTATTCGGTTGGCCAGATTAAGTATTAGGTTTTGATCGCAGTGTAATTTGGCTATAAGATTTATTCAGCTAGCCAAATTAGAATAATGGATTTGCTCGCTATGGATTTAGCATTAACTCTTGAAGTGCAGATCCGGGTACCCGCATCCCGAGCAGTCCGCAGTTTTCCCGAGTACCCGTCACAAGGACGAATGTGCTCGCAGAAGTTCCCGAAGACCCGAGCAGTTGGGAGCGTCCCCGAGCGCTCGCGACCCCGAGTGCCATCGACCCCGAGTGCCATCGACCCCAAGCGTCATCGACCCCGAGCACCATCGACCCCGAGCACTCGTACTCGCGTTCCCGAGTACTGGCATTCCCAAGTACTAGCAGTCCCGAGTACTAGCGGTCCCGAGCACTCGCAATTCCGAGTGCCAGCACGTCTGAGTACCGAGCACCCGGGCCTGTGTCCCCGAGCACTGGCGTTCCCAAGTGCTGATGAGCCCGAGTACTCAAGTCCCCGAGAAGGCACAAGTCGGACGGAGCCGAGGCCCAGCAGAATCAAGTCACGACGCAAGCAGGTCGATTCGTGGACAAGCTGATACGACGAGTCCTTTATCACCAAGTCTTATCAGGCACGGAGACTTAGGGAAAGAGTCTCGGAAAGGAAGGAATTGACTACGAATTCGGAAAGACTCTCGGTTCGTATGGAAAGATATCTCATATCCGAGAAAGGAGTCCCGAGCGATGGAAAGTCATATGTATATTAGATCAGGATCCTTTAAATAAAGAAAGATTGTATATCTGTAATCAATTAGGATTAGGAGTCTTGATCTCCTACGGGAAGACCAGCTGCCCTATAAATATGAGGGGTGATGGCCGATTGAAGAGATCCAACAATCGACACAAATCAATCTATTACTTTTATCTTTTACTTTTTCTTAGCAGTAGATCTTTGCTGTTTTGCGCTGGAAAACAGTCGTTTCTTCTTCACGTAAGTAAGAAGATCTTTGTTGCTTTGCTCAGAAAGCAATCGCTCGTCGTACGCGTAAGTACGATAGTTATCCTTTGTTGCTTTGCTCGAAAAGCATCCGTTTATCGCACACGTAAGTGCGGTTGGCGACTCCCATTACCTAGGTGTTTCACGGATCCAATTTTGTGCGAACACCATCCAACCGGAATGTCCCGGACATTCTAACCGAATCATCCGTATGAAGTTTCTGATCTCCTCTAGAAGTCCCAAACCCTCCAATCGGACCGTCCAACCGGACCGTCTTACCGAACTATCCCAGACAAAATAACCGGACCGTCCGGATGATGTTCTGGATCTCCTCTAGATGTCCCAAACCCTCGAATCGAACCGTCCCGGACCTCCCAACCGAACCGTCCAGATGAAGTTTCGGATCTCCTCTAGAAGTCCTAAACCCACCGACTGGACCGTCGAACCGGACTATCCCGGACATTCCAACCGAATCGTCTGGAAGAAGTTTCGTATCTCCTCTAGAAGTCCCGAACCTCTAACTGGACCATCTTAGACCTTCCAACCGAACCATCCAGATGAAGTTTCGGATCTCCTCTAGAACTCCCGAACCCTCCGACCGGACCGTCCAACTGGACCAGCCGGGACAACGCAACCGGACCATCCCTGACTTTCCAAACAAGCTGTCCAGATGAAGTTTCAGATCTCCTCTAGAAGTCCGGAACCCGCCGACTGGACCGACTTACGGACAGTCCCGGACTATCCAACCGGACCGTCCTGGACATTCCAACCGAACCGTCCGGATGAAGTTTCGAATTTCTTCTAGAAGTACTGAACCCTCTGACCGACCCGACAAACTGGACTCTCTCGGAACTTCCTCCTAGACCATGCAGATGAAGTTTCGGATCTCTTGTAGAAGTCCCAAACCCACCGACTGGAAAGTCCAACCGGACTGTCCCAGCCAATCCAACCGATTCGGATGAAGTTTCAGATCTCCTCTAGAAGTCCTGAAACCACCCACCGAACCGTCCAACCAGACCATCCAGAGGAAGCTCCAAACCCTCGAACTGGACCGTCCCAGGACTCCCAACCGAACCATCCAGATGAAGTTTCGGATCTCCTCTAGAAGTCCCAAAACCTCCAAACGAACCGTCTGGATGAAGTTTCGGATCTCCTGTTGAAGTCTAGAACCCACCGACCGGATTGTCCAACCGGACTGTGCCGGATAATCCAAACGAATCGTCGAATGAAGTTTCAGATCTCCTCTAGTAGTCCCGAACCCCTAGACCGGTCCGACACACCGGACCGTCCTAGAAATTCCTCCAGGACCGTCCGGATGAAGTTTTGGATCTCCTCTAGATGTCCCAAACCCTCGAACCGGTCGTCCCGGACCTCCCAACCGAACCGTTAGAATGAAGTTTCGAATTTCCTCTAGAAGTCCGGTACCCACCGATCGGACCGTCGAACCGAACTGTCTTGGACATTCCAACTGAATCGTCCGGATGAAGTTTCGGACCTCCTCTAGTAGTCCTGAACCCAACGACCAGACCGTCCAACCGGACTTTCCGGACATTTCAACCGAATCGTCTGGATGAAGTTTGGATCTCCTCTAGAAGTCCCGAACCCCCCACCTTCCAACCCTGAACCTACCGACCGGACCGTCTTACCGGACCGTCTCAGACCATCCAACCGAACCGTCCCAGACATTCCAACCGAATCGTTCGTATGAAGTTTCTGACCTCCTCTAGAAGTTCTGAACCCTCTGATCGGACCGTCCAACTGGACCGTCTTACCGGACTGTCCCGGACAATCCAACCGAATCGCCCGGATGAAGTTTCGGATGTCCTCCAGAAGTCCCGAACCCACCGACTGAACCGTCCAACCGGACTGTCCGGATGAAGTTTCGGATCTCCTCTAGAAGTCCCGAACCCACCGACCGGACCGTCGAACCGGACTGTCCCGGACATTCCAACCGAATGGTCCGGATGATGTGTCCGATCTCCTCTAGAAGTCCCGAACCCACCGACTGGACTGTCCAACCGGACTGTCCCGGACATTCCAACCGAATCGTCCGGATGAAGTTTCGGATCTCCTCTAACCCCCGGACCGACCTGACAAACCGGACAGTCCCGGAACTTCCTCCCGGACCGTTCGGATGAAGTTCCGGATCTCTTCTAGAAGTCCCAAACACTCCAACCGGACCGTCCCGAACCTCCCAACCGAACCGTTCGGATGAGGTTTCGGATCTCCTCTTACCCCTGGACCAACCCTACAAACCGGACCGTCCCGTAACTTCCTCCCGGACCATTCAGATGAAGTTCTGGATCTTTTCTAGAAGTCCCAAACCATCCAACTAGATCATCCCGAACCTCCCAATTGAACCGTTCAGATGAAGTTTCAGATCTCCTCTAGAAGTCCTGAACCCACTGATCGAATTGTCCAACCGGACCGTCCGAATGAAGTTTTGGATCTCTTCTAGAAGTCCAGAACCCTCTGACCGTACCGTCCCGAACCTCCCGTACCGTCCAGATGAAGTGCTGGATCACCACTACAAGTCCCAAACGATCCAACCGGACCGTCCCGGACCTCTGAACTGAACCATCCGGATGAAGTGTCAGATCTCCTCTACAAGTCCCAAACCCACCAACCAGACCGTCTAACCAGACAATCCCGGAATATCTAACCGAATCGTCCGGATGAAGTTTCGGACCTCCTTTAGAAGTCCCGAGCCCATCGACCGAACCGTATAAACGGACCATCTGGATGAAGTTCCAGATCTCAAGATGTCCCAAACCCCCCAACCGGACCGTCCCGGACCTCCCAACCGAACCGTCCAGATGAAGTTTCGGATCTCCTCCAGAAGTCGAAGCCCACCGACAGACCATCGAACCAGACCGTCCTGAAACATCCTCCAGAACCGTCTAGATGAAGTTCCGAATCTCCCCTAGAAATGCGAAACCCTCCGAATGGACCATCCTGGCCCTCCCAACCGAACTGTCTGGATGAAGTTTCAGATTTGTTCTGCAAGTCTGGAACCACCGACCGGACCGTCCAACCGGGCTGTCCCGGTCATTCCAACCGAATCGTCTGGATGAAGTTTCGGATCTCCTCTAGAAGTGCCAAACCCATCGACTGGACCGTCCAACCGGAATGTCGCTGACATTCCAACCAAATCATCCGGATGAAGTTTCAGATCTCCTCTAGAAGTGCCGAACCCCCCGATCGACCTGACAAAACTAGTCCGTCCCGAAACTTTCTCCTGGACCGTCCGGATGATGTTCTGGATCTCCTCTAGATGTCCTAAACACTACAACCGGACCGTTCTGGACCTCCCAACCAAACCGTTCGGATGAAGTTTTGGATCCGCTCTAGAAGTCCGGAACCCACCGACCGACCCGACAAACCGGACCATCCTAAAACTTCCTCCCGGACCGTCCGAATGATGTTCCGGATCTCCTCTATAAGTGCCAAACCCTACAACCATACCGTCCCGGACATTTCAACCGAATTGTCTGGATGGAGTTTCAAATCTCCTCTAGAAGTCCCAAACCCACCCACCGACCCGACAAACTGGACCGTCCCGGGACTTCCTCCTGGACCGTCTGGATGATGTTTCGGATCTCCTCTAGATCTCCCGAACCATCCGACTGGACCGTCCAATCGGACCAACCCAGACCTTGCAACCGGACCATCCCGAACCTCCCAACCGAACCATCCGGATGAAGTTTTGAATCTCCTCTAGATCTCCCGAACCGTCCGATCAGACCGTCCAACCGGACCAACCCGGACCATGCAACCGGACTGTCCCGGACCTTCCAAGCGAGTCGTCCGGATGAATTCTTGGATCTCCTCTAGAAGTCCCGAACCTACTGACCAGACCGTCTTACCGGACCGTTCTAGACCATCCAACCGGACCGTCCCAGACATTCCAACCGAATCATCCGTACGATGTTTTGGATGTCCTCTAGAGGTCCCGAACCCACCTACCGGACAGTTTTACCGGACCGTCTTGGACAATCCAACCGGACCCTCCCAGGCATTCCAACCGAATCGTCCGGATAAAGTTTGGATCTCCTCCAGAAGTCCCGAACCCTCCGACCGAACTGTCCAACGGACTGTCCCCGATGATCCACCGAATCGTCCGGATGAAGTTTTGGATCTCCTCTAGAAGTCCCGAACCCTCCAACCGACCTAACAAACCGGACCGTCCCGAAACTTCCTCCCGGACAGTCCGGATGAAGTTACGGATCTCCTCTAGATTTCCCGAACCCTCCGACCGTACCATCACGGAACTCCCAACTGAACCGTCTGGAAGAAGTGTCGGATCTCCTCTACAAGTCCTGAAACCACCGACCGGACCGTCCAACCGGCTGTCCCGGAATATCCAACCGAATCATTCGGATGAAGTTTTGGAACTCCTCTAGAAGTCCCAAACCCACAGACCGAACCGTCTAACCGGACCGTCCGGATGAAGTTCTGGATCTCCTCGAGATGTCCTGAATGCTCCAACCGGACCGTCCCCGACCTCCCAACCGAACCGTCTGGATAAAGTTTCGGATCTCCTCTAGAAGTCCAAAACCCACCGACCGGACCGTCGAACCGGACGGTCCCTGACATTTCAACCGAATCGTCTGGATGGAGTTTCGGATCTCCTCTAGAAGTCTTGAACCCTCCGACCGAACTGTCCCCGACAATCCAACCGAATCGTCCGGATGAAGTTTCGGATCTCCTCTAGAAGTCCCGAACCCTCCGACCGGACCGGCCAACCAGACTGTCTCGGACATTCCAACCGAATCGTCTGGATGAAGTTTCGAATCTCCTCTAAATGTCGCGAAGCCATCGACCGGACCGTTCAACCGGACTGTCCCAGACATTTCAACCGAATCATCTGGATGGAGTTTCGAATCTTGTCTAGAAGTCCCGAACCCACCCACCGACCCGACAAACCGGACAGTCCTGAAACTTCCTCCCGGACCGTCCGGATGATGTTCTAGATCTCCTCTAGAAGTCTCACACCCTCCAACGGACCTTCCCGAACCTCGCAACTGAACCATCCGAATGAAGTTTTGAATCTCCTCTAGATCTCCCAGACCGTCCAACCGGACCGTCCAAACGGACCAACCCGGACCAAGCAACTGGACCGTCCCTAAACATCCTCCCATACCGTCTTGATGAAGTTTCAGATCTCCTCTAGAACTCCCAAACCCTGCGAACGATCCGTCCAACCTGTAATACCCGAATTCGACGATTAGGTCTTTGCCTTGCATTCATGCATACATGTCATCATCCACGCACACACACCTTATTTAAACTTAAATGTGATATGATTATATTTTATAGAATACGTACATATCTCATCCTCGGTGGTTAATTTCACAAACACCAATCAACTTATTTGACGTATTGAACAACGTTACCCACATTATTAGGTGGGCAAGGACGAGAGCCCTTGTCTAGAACAATCTACCCCTACCTTTCCCCCAAAGCCCTCCAAAAACTACATGAAGTGATAGCTCGATTAGAAACTCCGATTCCAAACCCTAAAGAGATAAAAATTAGGGTTGAGTAAATAGGCAAGCTAATGTGCATAAAAATTTGCCAAACTTTGGGAATGGCCGTGAATATGGAAATTTTAGCTCCATGCCAAATTTCAAAATTTTTGGAGAAGTTTAGGACCTAGCTTTAGTTCAAACCCACTTTTGAGCTGAATTTGTATTTAAAATTCAAAACCAGGTCAAAATGCATCCAAATGATCTCAAATTTTTACGGTAAGTTCTAAACTTATTTATAAACCTCCTGTAAAAATTTCAGCTCATTTGGAGCTGTTTCGGGTGCTCTTTTGAAATGGAAAAATTTCAGCTTAAAGTTTAAAAAGAAAAACAAAAACCTAGGGTTTTGGGCCAGGGCCCATTCAGCCAGCCCATTAGCCGAACCTGCCTCCTCCCTTTTCCCTTTCTGCCTCCACCTCCCAGGAAGCGCCTTCGGCCCCATTGCGCCTTCTCCCTTCGTCGGTCTGTGGGGCCCGCCTGTCAGGGCACCGGCTCCACGTTGCCGCCGTCGAGAGGCCGAGCTGGGCGGCGGAGCACCCACCGTCCCGACCGCGCCGCCTCTTTTATACCCCGCTCGGACAGCCCTGCTCCCCCTTGCTCCCCTCTGCCAAACCCTAGATCTGCCTCCCCCTCCTTTTCTTTTCGCAGGTCCGAGCCTGAGGCTCCCTCCCCGCGCCGTCCCGGTCGCCGTCGCCGCTCCCTATGCCGTGAGCTCCGACCCAGCTCCCTCCACCTTCCCTTGAAGGTGCATCCGATTTGGGGGTGAGCTGCTGCCGTCCTGCCCCTTTTTTCCCGGCCTCGGTGTGCCCTAGCTTGCACCTGAGCTTCCTCCGGCGTGAGCGCCGCCGCCCCAGCTCTCTTTTCCGGCTGTCTCAGAGAGGGAATGCGAGAGAGAGAGAGAGGATGAGGTGGCACCCCGGGATTGGTTCCCCGAATCCTAGTCAGCAGCCTTTGGGTCCCGCCTGTCAGAGAGAGGGAGAGAGAGAGCTGAGGGTTCGGGTGAGATCTCGGGTCGGTTTAGCTGTAGGGAATTTTCTTTTCTTTTTTTCAGAAAAGAAATATTTCCGAAAAAGAAATTAGGGTTAGGGTTGGTTCAGATTTTCCGATAAACTTCTAAACGCCGTAACTTTTAAACCATAGCTCAGTTTTTAGCAAATTTTATATCGTTGGAAAGCTTATGGAATTTCGTACAACTTGGCTGGAACTAAACTTCAAAATTCGAAATATAAAATCTTGATTACATTAAGTTTAGATGCATTCGTCTCTTCCGAGCGTCGTTCCTCGACGATTCATAACTTGGTGCTCGTAGCTCCAAATTAAGTAATTCCAGTTGCGTTAACCTTGTATCGTTGAATTCTCGTAGAATATCCACACTTTGAAGTAGGACTGCACAATGTACATAGCCACCTTAACCTTACATGTGATTAAGCAAAATCGACATTTCATGCAGCATTAGGGTCATACCTAAAACCTACTATCACCAACTGTAAATTCTTATTGCCCTAGATTTCTAATATCGATAAGTCACCTTAGAATTGTATATCTACACTCATTCACCATGCATACATGCTGAATCTCATTGCTTCTTTTCTCGTTGTTTCCGGTAACCACGTATTGCTCGAAATAGAGCGCGAAGAAGGAGACCACTCGGCTTTCATGTAATACCCAAACTTAATGATTAGGGTTTCGACCTGCATTCATGCATACATGGCATCATCACCACCCACACCTTAATTAAACTTAGTTGCATATCGACTTCACTTTATAGAATATGTTAATATCTCATCCTCGGTGGATAATCGTTGCAAACACCAATCAAATTATTTGAAGTAATCCAACTAACAATGTCAAAACACCAATCAACTTATTCGAAGTACTCGAATTAGCAATATCGTCCACAAGGGTGGAGGAAGTCATCGAACACTCCGGTGAATCCCTGTCCCTAACCCAGAAACCCTAAGGAGCTGGAAATTAGGGCTAGGTGGCAGGGCAGATTCTAGTAGATGAAAAGGTTCCAGGATTTCATACTTAGCCCCCAGGGTAGAAACCCTAAACCCTCGCCAAACTTCAGAAATTCTGGAAACCTAATTGAAGGGTAAACCCTAAGTCGGAATTTGAACGGAGACATGAGTCAAACATTGCCCAAAGCAATTCAAACCCTTACAGTAGGTCCCATAAATCACCTTGAAGTCCTTGCCAAAATTTCATAATTTTTGGAGCTATTTTGACACATAAAATACCACAAACACAAATCCCAAATCAAGCCCTAATTTGAATTTGAATACAAACATGGGTCAAATTTTATCCAAATCAGTTCAAACTCCTCCAGAACATCCCAAATAATATATTAGAGCTCCTGTAAAAATTTCATAAACTTTGGAGTAGAAATTGTACATAAAATAACGATGGGGGTAGCTCTGAGAATAGAAAATAAAAAAAATAATAAAAAAACCCTAAGTACTGTGGGCCGAAACCCCCTCGGCCAGCCCAGTTCCTCGGCCCATCTCCCCCGCGCGCGCCTCCCTTCTCTCTCCTGCTGCCAGTCGGGCCCCGCCTGTCATTCCCTTCCCCCTCTCAGTCGCGCTACCCGGGCCCGCCTGCCAGCTTCATCCCCTCCACGTCGCCGCCGCAGGCTGGCTGGAGAGGGCGGTGGATCCCCGGCTGTCCGAGCTCGGCCGCCCTATTTAAGGGGCCGGTTCCGACAGCCCTTCTCCTCCTCAGCACCTCCCTGAAAACCCTAGCTCCCCCTTTCCATTTTCTCCCTGAGCCCTAGCTTCTTCCCTAGCTCCGACCACCCAACTCCGGCGACGAATTGCTCCCAGTAAGCCCCGAGCTCCCCTCCTTTGCTTACCAGCATACTCGAGCTATCCTTCATCTCCCCCTCCCATTTCCTTGCCAAATCCGAGCCGGAATCTCCCTCAGCGCCTCCTTCGTCTTCAAGTCCGGCGGCTACTCCGACGACCTCCCCGAGCTCGTTCTGGTCCTCTCCCTCCTCCATCTTCTACAGCCCTAGCTTCCTCGCTCCCTCCTGAACCTCCCTCACCCCCTTTCCTTGTAGATCTGTGCCTGGAACGCCTCGACGCCGGTGACCCGAAGCTCCCCGCCGCCCCTCGCCGTCGTCAGCAGTCCACTAGGGCTCCCCTCTCCTCGCCGAGCACGAATCTGACTCCAGGGTGAGCTCCTCATCCGATTTCTGCCCTCATCCGAGTTCCCCGAGCACTGTGGCATTCCCGAGTCCAACTCCGGCGAGCCTCCGGTGACCTCGCCGCCGTCCCGAGCGTCCCCGGCCACCCCGATGCTGAGGTGGACCCCGAGGGGGCCGTGGCGGCCTCTGGTTGGCTGGCCACGCCAGGTCAGCTGCTGACCGAGGCATCCCGAGCCCGGTCAGCTCTGCCCTGGGGCCCAGCAGTCAGCCCCTGGGGTTTATGTGTTGCGGAATCGGTGTGAGTTGAGGCCGGGTGCGCGTAGGATTTGAGTTGTGGTCTGGGTAGACTTCGGGTAGGGTTAGCATTTAGGGTTACTGTTGATTAGGGTTAGATTTATACAGATTTTCAAATAGCCGTAACTTTCAAACCACTCGGCCAAATTTGATAAAATTTATATATTTGGAAAGCTTGTGAAATTCTCTACAAGATGGCTGAATCAAAAATACTTTTTAATACATGCACAGTACATTATCTAGGGTAGAAGATTAGCCACCGTCGGGAGTCTATAATCCCTAAATTCTCGACCCTAACTCCGATTTCGACGAACTTTATAGTTCTGGAAACCTTATAAGATTTCCCACAAATTGGAGCAACTAGAATTCCAGTAATAACACATGCATGGTATGACCTTGTAGGATGCAAGTGGTTTAGTCTTTCTCTTATCGTCATCGATAAACCCTAACTTCACAACGATAGCCCCGAATTGCTCGATTTCAGTTGTACTACACTCGTATTGCATGATGTAACCCAATAACAGTAATATTGAACCTACTCACTATGCTCCGCCGCTAACGGCATAACCCTAATTCATCGTGACCCCTTACCCTGTCATGCATGCATACTTAGGGTTCCCCGTAGCTTCGACAAGTTAACCTAACACCATTCGTTCTAGTTAGTACATGACTAACCCTAACTCGACATAAAGGCCAATATTACCTGCATGCATGCGCAAGGCATTAGGGTAACGTCAGCTGCTTTAGTTGTATATGCCTTGTCGTAACGGAACCCTAGCCATCCTAGCATCTTCATGACATGCACATTCCGCATAACTATCATGCATACATGCTGGACCTTATGGATTCTTTTACCGTTTCTTTTTCCGGTATCCGGGTTAATCGCAACAGAGCCCGAAGAAGGTGACCACCAGGCTTACTGCTCTCCGCAAGACCAGGAACAAACCGAATCAGGCAAGCAGAGCTTGTTGCATCTTTACTTTCCGTACTCTTGTGTATGCCCTTTTTATATGTGCTATGTGTATGAATGTTTATCGGTGAATCGTCGCAAGTTGCGTACACTAGCATGTGTAGGATGTGTCTTACGTCGATAACATCTTGTGGCTCTTCAACTAAATTGTTAAGTGAGTTGGGAGAGCCGAGGGCGTGCACAATGGGTACGGTTGGTGTGAATTGAAGCATGACGGCGACCCAGGTGTATGAAGGTTTTTGTCGCCATACCAACCCTATCTTCAGCGTGTCACCATCCCTTATCACACGGGAACGCTAGCGAGAACCAACACTGAGGATAGTTGGGGTAAGCCTCCATGCCCCTTGGAGGCTCGCTACCTCCTTGCGGTTATGCACTCACTATGCCTGCAGGGGTTGAGTTGTCGGTAGTGGTTCGAGAGATTAAAATGTATATGTGTGGATTGGATCAATTTGGAATTGACTTTATATAGATTGGATCACTGGGATTTGACTAGGGGCTGCCCTAATTGAATTGGATAATGTTTACTGGCTTGATGTGGATTGGACTCATGGGCTACCCCTAATGGATGATTAGATTGATGATTTGATCTCGTGGTGGTTTGGTTGTGATATGTTTGTATCCTGAGATTATCTGTTACTTAGTCTGTCTTCATTTCGCCTTATTAATGTTATGATTCGTACTTGGATATTGTTACTCTGAGAAGCATCCATGTTTAATTGTTGTTGTACTAGTATGAGTAGGACATGTAATCAAGCACGAATAAGCCTTGCGAGTACGTTCGTACTCACCCAGGTTATTCCTGGAGCTTGCAGGTGAGCCGGTGGTTGAGGACTATTTCGATGATGCCTGAAATTGTTGCTTTCTCGGTTGGTTAGTCGATCAATGGGATAGGTTGTAGCTTTTGTTCAGCGGTAACTATGCCGCTGTGGGACTCATTTACCTTGTTTCCGCTGTCGTTTAACTTCTCCATACTCGGATATGTTTTCGGTTATGGCCGAATGATGTAATATATTGTCCCATCGTGGACGGTCACTAGTAATATCATATATGTAGAGCTTTGTTGTGATGTCCGAGTTGTTAATTCCAGGCTGCCCTTACGCAATGCGTGTATGATATGAAGCGTTTTGGGTATGCCGTGAAGGGTTACGGTTGTACCGGTTGTTACTTGGTTGGGCAGGAATCGGTTGAGTGACCCGCTGGCTGAGATGCTGTGCCGGCCAGGCAGGGTGTGGGCGTTCTACCGGGCTTTCGAGCGACCCACTAGCCTTCGAGCTAGGTTAGGGTGTGGGTAGAACTGCCGGGCTCCTCCGACCTTGTCCTGTCTGGTAGTAATTGGGAACGACTCTAAACCTTCACCGGACTATGGAATCGTATGTGGTTCTGGGAAGATTGGTCGCTTCCGGCCGGCTCGCACGTGGCGGGTGTCGGATCGTTCCGTCTTGGTGCGTACGGCGCAGGTACCGTGCCACCGGGCTGACGAGTCCTTCGGTCCTTGGCGACTTCGCGTTCCCTTAATCATATGCAATTCCGGGTCCGTGACAGCTTGGTATCAGAGCCGAGCTGACCGTAGGAAGCCAATTGCAGGTGGTCGTTAGATAGGAACTCCCGCTGCGCCATTTGGCCAGCAAAATTATTTAAAAAGTTAAACCCTATGTTTAAAATTAATAAGTAGATTGCTCTTTATTCCTTAACCTCATCGTCCTTAGTTCTGAATTTCTTCTCCATTGCATTTGTTTTCGCTTGTGTGGCTAACCATGTCCTCTCTAACCATAAAATTGTATAGGATGGTGTACAACGTTGTGACCGACCCGCAACAGCTTGGAGGATGGGCTACCTTGTTGTGGAGAATGTTGGAATACCTTGGAGTGCCCCAGGGAGACCTCCCTGCTTTCCACGCCAAGACTTATAAGGTTCACGGGAAGACTCATTTTTGGATGGGATGGGTCACTGTGAAAGTCTCGGATCTGGATCAGACCTTTACGGTACCCAGACCAACTGATACGGACGCCCGAATGGAAGCCTCAAGAAAAGCAGTCCTCCACCTACGGCATCACTTTGATGAGATCTTCCTATTCTCCCCCTTCCGTCTCATTCCCCAGATCACTGATGGAGGTACCAGCATCTATGTGCCAGCGCCAAGTGACGACGAAGAAGAAGATGAGACTGAGATAGAGACGATCAACCACATTGTTTGCGCGGAAGTAATGCACCAAAGGTTGTATCGGGACTATGGAAGCGCTACTCAAGAGGTGGAACGATTGACAAAGGTTAACCGCAAGCTTCGCTCTGAATTACGTCGAAGGTATCATGTGGCAAATGAAGATGAGTCTTACGGCGAGAGCCCCTATGTTCCGGTGCAAGAGCCGACCCCAACTCCATCCCGTGAGACCAAGCAACCCCAGAATTCTGGAACCAAGCCACGCAAAAGGATGACGGCCCGACAGTACCTTCGACTCTTCACCCCAAGACCCTCAGAAGAAGATACCTCGACACCAGCTACTTCAGTTCCCACTAATGAAGCTGCTGCAAGAGAGGAAGAGGAAGAGGACCCTGAGGAGCGTGTGTGGTACACCACCAGCAACCCACCAACCGACGAAGATTAGGATGAGTGGTTGGAAGATAGGTTTTGGAGTACCCAGTCATAAGAGTTAGTCGTCGTAGTGCCGATTGGATTCTAGTGGCAAGTTGTTGAAGGTCTTATTATGGATTGTAAACTGAACCAAATCCTAAGTCTAAGTTATCTTTTGGAGGCATGTAATTGGGTGCTTGTGGCTGCAATTTTGGTATTTTGTATACGTTTATTTCACCATAAGGGTGATCTAAACCGCAGCCCACCTATGAACCATGTTAAATGTGTAATGCAATTGAGGATTATGGTCAACCGGTTCCGCCTTGTTGTGTGCCATGTTCATGACATATCTCGCTGTACTATAGTCCAATTGTTTTGCCTTCCTGACTTCTCGAGTTGCCGTCTCACTTCGTGTCCTTTGGTTGCAACAGAATGGCGTCAGGAACACGCGGAGCTGCTCGTGGACGTCGGGAACGTGAGGAGGAAGAAGTGCCACCCCCTCCCCAGCAGCCCAGTATTGCGGATCTGCTGGTGACCCAGAACAGGATCCTCGAGCAGCTGGCGCGTAATCAAGGCGCCGGTGGTGGACAGGCTCGAGGTGGTCTAGCTGAGTTTCAGCGAACCCAACCGCCAACCTTCGACCAAGCCGATGACCCGCTGGAGGCAGATAGCTGGATCCGGCAGATTGAAAGGAAACTCGAGCTAGCAGAGTGCGCTGAAGCTAACAAGGTCAGATTCGCTTCCCACTGCCTGGCAGGCGCTGCCGCAGAATGGTGGGAAAACTTCTTGGCCACGCAAGTTGCTGGCCATGTGGTCACGTGGAACGAGTTCAAGACCGGTTTCCGCAATTTCCATATCCCCGACGGAATCATGAACTTGAAGAGGGAGGAGTTCCGAGATCTCCGTCAAGGCAAGAAACCCATCATGGAATTCCTTCGCGAATTCAACCACTTATCGCGATATGCCTCTCAGGAAGTTTCCACCGATAGAGAGAAGGTTCGGCACTTTATGGACAAATTGAACGATGAGATGCGGGCAAGGCTAGCCACTGTTGACGTGCGCGACTTTCAGTACTTGGTGGATAAAGTCATTAACATAGAAGCAAGAGAGTCCGTTCTCAGCCAGAATCGCAAGCGCGAAAGAGAGATTCAGAAATCAGCCGCAAGTAGTTCACAAAAGGCCGCGGATATGGCAGCCGCAGCCACCCCGCCCTGCAGCACAGTATCCACCCAGGCCCCAAGGTTATGCGCCGCGCCCCCAGCAACCAGCCTATCAACCTCGCCCTCAGGGAGGACAGCAGCGACCTTTGCCTGACTTAAGCAAGGTTCGATGCTACAACTGCGGAAGCATGGGTCACTTTGCCAACCGCTGCACTCAGCCCCGCACGGGACACGTATATGCCCCCAACCTGCCGCAAGGACAGCCAGGAGGACGTCCCCAAGCCAAAGGATCAGCTCCAACCAACTCCCAAGCCCCTGGCCGCGGCAGAGTCAACCATGTCACGGCGGAAGAAGCACAGGACGCACCAGAAGTGGTGCTGGGTACGCTCTCGGTGAACTCAACTCCTGCTACAGTTCTTTTTGATTCCGGAGCATCCCATTCATTCATATCAAGCAAGTTTGCACTTGACAATCATATTCCTTCATCAGCATTGCATTCTCCTCTTATTATTGCAACTCCCGGCTCGGAGTTAAGGACCGAGCTGATTTGTGAGGGTGTTAAGGTAGAGATTGGCGGGGAGATGTTTCTGGCCAACATGGTAGTTTTGGGATCAGCTGGATTAGACGCTATATTGGGCATGAACTGGTTGGTCCAGCACAAAGCCAAGATAGACTGCGCCAGAAGATCAGTGTCTCTTACCTCTGAGTCCGGTAAGGAAGTAATGTTCGTATCCTCGTCCCCGTCAGGATGTCTCTTTGCTTTGAGTGATACCCAAGATCAGGGAGTTGAGGCGGTCCCCGTCGTATGTGAGTACCCAGATGTCTTTCCGGAAGAATTGCCAGGTATGCCCCCTGATCGGGCAGTAGAATTTGTTATTGACCTTCCACCTGGAACCGCTCCTGTCTCGAAGCGCCCTTATCGGATACCCCCGAATGAACTGATAGAGATGAAGAAGCAACTCCAGGAACTTGAGGAAAAGGGTTTCATCCGACCCAGCTCATCGCCGTGGGGTTGCCCTGCAATGTTTGTGAAGAAAAAGGATTCAAGTCTCAGGATGGTGGTCGACTACCGACCGTTGAATGAACTCACCGTGAAGAACAAGTACCCACTTCCACGGATTGATGATCTCTTTGATCAGCTAACCGGAGCTTGTGTCTTCTCCAAAATAGATCTTCGGTTAGGTTACCATCAGATAAAGATTAGATCCGAAGACATCCGAAGACAGCTTTTACCACCCGGTATGGATCATACGAGTATACTGTCATGTCTTTCGGTCTAACCAACGCCCCTTCCACCTTCATGCAACTCATGAATTCCGTATTCATGGAGTATCTGGATCGGTTTGTTGTCGTCTTCATCGACGACATCCTCATCTATTCTAAGTCTGAGTCCGAACATAAGGATCATTTAAGAATGGTACTGGATAAGCTCCGAGAGCATCGCCTCTATGCAAAATTCTCGAAGTGTGAATTTTGGAAACATCAAGTGGAGTTCTTAGGCCATGTACTATCAGCTACAGGTGTTGCAGTAGACCCGAGCAAGGTACAAGCCGTCCAAGAATGGAAGCAGCCTAAGTCAGTTACCCAGATTCGTAGCTTTCTAGGTCTGGCAGGCTACTACCGCCGATTCATTGAAGGATTCTCTTCCATAGCCAAGCCGATGACAGAGTTACTGAAGAAAGAGGCCAAGTTTATATGGTCCGACAAGTGTGAACAGAGTTTCCAAGAGCTTAAAGAAAGGTTGACTTCAGCCCCAGTGCTTACCCTCCCAGATGTTCATAAAGACTTTGAAGTGTACTTGCGATGCCTCGCTGAATGGATTGGGCTGTGTCCTCATGCAAGAAGGCCGCGTGGTAGCTTATGCTTCACGTCAGTTACGTCCTCACGAGGCCAATTACCCCACTCATGACTTGGAACTAGCAGCTGTGGTTCACGCTCTCAAGATATGGCGCCATTACCTTATCGGTAACCGCTGTGAAATCTACTCGGATCATAAGAGCTTGAAGTATCTATTCACCCAACCAGATCTGAACCTTCGTCAACGAAGATGGCTTGAGCTCATTAAGGACTATGACCTGGGTTTGAACTATACCCCTGGCAAAGCTAACGTCGTTGCTGATGCCCTTAGTCGAAAAGCTTACTGCAACAACCTCATGATTATGGAACAGCAACCTCCACTTCATGAAGAGTTCCAACGGCTCAATCTGGAGATGGTTGAGCAAGGTACCCTCGCCACTCTTGAAGTAAAACCATCTTTAGAAGACCAAGTCAAGGCTGCTCAAGCTCAGAACGCCGAATGCAGAAGATTCGAGAGAAAGTGAAGACTGGGGCAGCGACCTGCTTCACCGAAGACAAGGATGGAGTACTGTGGTTTGGAAAGCGACTCGTGGTGCCCAAGGATCGGGAGCTAAAGAACCTCATTCTCCATGAAGCCCATAACTCCCCGTTAGCCATTCACCCTGGCAGCACCAAGATGTACCAGGACCTTCGTCACAGATTTTGGTGGACCCGAATGAAGCGAGAGATCGCCCATATGTTGCCGAGTGTGACGTGTGCCGCCGGGTGAAAGCCGAGCACCAGAGACCAGCAGGCCTACTTCAACCACTCCCTATTCCCGAATGGAAATGGGAAGAGATTGGAATGGATTTCGTGGTAGGCTTACCGAAATCCCCGAAAGGCAATGACGCAATATGGGTGATTGTGGATCGCCTCTCCAAGGTCGCGCACTTCATCCCAGTGAAAACCACCCATAAAGTGAGCCAACTGGCAAGGTTGTACATTTCCCGTATCGTTTGCCTCCACGGTGTTCCCAAGAGAATTGTTTCAGATAGAGGCACCCAGTTCACCAGCCGATTCTGGAAATGTTTACATGAAGCCATGGGAACTTCTCTATCCTTCAGCACCGCCTTTCATCCCCAAACCAGTGGTCAAGTTGAGCGGACAAATCAGATTCTTGAAGACATGTTGAGGTCGTGTGCACTCACGCTGGGTTCCAATTGGGAAGACTGCTTGCCATATGCAGAGTTCGCCTACAATAATAGTTATCAGTCTAGTCTCGGTATGGCACCCTTTGAAGTACTTTACGGAAGAAAGTGTAGGACTCCCTTGAACTGGTCCGAGACCGGCGAGAGGCAGTTCTTTGGACCTAACCCGATTGAAGAAGCCGAAGATCTAGTCCAACTCATCCGAGAACGTCTTCGTGAAGCTCAGTCCAGGCAGAAAAGCTATGCCGATCCCCAGCGCCGAGAAGTTACCTTTCAGATTGGAGATAGTGTGTATCTCAAGGTCACCCCATTCAGAGGCGTCCGCCGCTTTGCAATGAAAGGAAAGCTAGCTCCTCGTTACATCGGTCCTTACCGAATCCTAGCCAGACGAGGGACCGTGGCGTACCAGTTGGAATTACCTCCAGAGCTATCTCGGATGCACGATGTCTTCCATGTGTCCCAGCTCAAAGCTTGCCATCGAATTCCCGAGACGAAGATCAACCCTGAAATCGACGTACTACATGAAGACCTCTCTTATCGAGAACATCCGGTGTGTATTCTCGATGAGATGGAACGCAAGACTCGAAACCGCACCATCAAATTCTTCAAGGTACAATGGAGCAACCACACCGAAGATGAAGCCACCTGGGAGCGCGAAGAATGGCTCCAGACCGAGTTTCCAACCCTGTTTGTCGATCGTTAGAGATCTCGGGTCGAGATCTTTTTAAGGGGGGTAGGTTTTGTAATACCCAGATTCGATAAGTAGAGTTTGACTCCGCATTCATGCATACATGGCATCATCACCACCCACACCTTAATTAAACTTAGTTGCATATCGACTTCACTTTATAGAATATGTTAATATCTCATCCTCGGTGGATAATCGTTGCAAACACCAATCAAATTATTTGAAGTAATCCAACTAACAATGTCAAAACACCAATCAACTTATTCGAAGTACTCGAATTAGCAATATCGTCCACAAGGGTGGAGGAAGTCATCGAACACTCCGGTGAATCCCCGTCCCTAACCCGGAAACCCTAAGGAGCTGGAAATTAGGGCTAGGTGGCAGGGCAGATTCTAGTAGATAAAAAGGTTCCAGGATTTCATACTTAGCCCCCAGGGTAGAAACCCTAAACCCTCGCCAAACTTCAGAAATTCTGGAAACCTAATTGAAGGGTAAACCCTAAGTCGGAATTTGAACGGAGACATGAGTCAAACATTGCCCAAAGCAATTCAAACCCTTACAGTAGGTCCCACAAATCACCTTGAAGTCCCTGCCAAAATTTCATACTTTTGGAGCTATTTTGACACATAAAATACCACAAACACAAATCCCAAATCAAGCCCTAATTTCGAATTTGAATGACAACCATGGGTCAAATTTTACTCCAAATCAGTTCAAACTCCTCCAGAACATCCCAAATAATATATTAGAGCTCCTGTAAAAATTTCATAAACTTTGGAGTAGAAATTGTACATAAAATAACGATGGGGGTAGCTCTGAGAATAGAAAATAAAAAATAAAAAGAAAAACCCTAACTACTGTGGGCCGAAACCCCCTCGGCCAGCCCAGTTCCTCGGCCCATCTCCCCCCCGCGCGCGCCTCCCTCTCTCTCTCCCGCTGCCAGTCCCGGTCCCCGCCTGTCATCCCTTCCCCCTCTCAGCGCGCTGCCCGGGCCCGCCTGCCAGCTTCATCCCCTCCACGTCGCCGCCGCAGGCTGGCTGGAGAGGGTGGTGGATCCCCGGCTGTCCGAGCTCGGCCGCCCTATTTAAGGGGCCGGTTCCGACAGCCCTTCTCCTCCTCAGCACCTCCCTGAAAACCCTAGCTCCCCCTTTCCATTTTCTCCCTGAGCCCTAGCTTCTTCCCTAGCTCCGACCACCCAACTCCGGCGACGAATTGCTCCCCCTCCAGTAAGCCCCGAGCTCCCCTCCTTTGCTTACCAGCATACTCGAGCTATCCTTCATCTCCCCCTCCCATTTCCTTGCCAGATCCGAGCCGGAATCTCCCTCGGCGCCTCCTTCGTCTTCAAGTCCGGCGGCTACTCCGACGACCTCCCCGAGCTCGTTCTGGTCCTCTCCCTCCTCCATCTTCTACAGCCCTAGCTTCCTCGCTCCCTCCTGAACCTCCCTCACCCCCTTTCCTTGTAGATCTGTGCCTGGAACGCCTCGACGCCGGTGACCCGAAGCTCCCCGCCGCCCCTCGCCTTCGTCAGCAGTCCTCCAGGGCTCCCCTCTCCTCGCCAAGCACGAATCCAACTCCAGGGTGAGCTCCTCATCCGATTTTCTGCCCTCATTCGAGTTCCCCGAGCACTGTGGCATTCCCGAGTCCAACTCCGGCGAGCCTCCGGTGACCTCGCCGCCGTCCCGAGCGTCCCCGGCCACCCCGATGCTGAGGTGACCCCGAGGGGGCCGTGGCGGCCTCTGGTTGGCTGGCCACGCCAGGTCAGCTGCTGACCGAGGCATCCCGAGCCCGGTCAGCTCTGCCCTAGGGCCCAGCAGTCAGCCCCTGGAGTTTATGTGTTGCGGAATCGGTGTGAGTTGAGGCCGGGTGCGCGTAGGATTTGAGTTGTGGTCTGGGTAGACTTCGGGTAGCGTTAGCATTTAGGGTTACTGTTGATTAGGGTTAGATTTGTACAGATTTCAAATAGCCGTAACTTTTCAAACCACTCGGCCAAATTTGATAAAATTTATATATTTGGAAAGCTTGTGAAATCTCTACAAGATGGCTGAATCAAAAACTACTTTTGAACACATGCACAGTACATTATCTAGGGTAGAAGATTAGCCACCGTCGGAGTCTATAAACCCTAGCTTCTCGACCCTAACTCCGATTTCGACGAACTTTATAGTTCTGGAAACCTTATAAATTTCCCACAAAGTGGAGCAACTAGAATTCCAGTAATAACACATGCATGGTATGACCTTGTAGGATGCAAGTGGTTTAGTCTTTCTCTTATCGTCATCGATAAACCCTAACTTCACAACGATAGCCCCGAATTGCTCGATTTCAGTTGTACTACACTCGTATTGCATGATGTAACCCAATAACAGTAATATTGAACCTACTCACTATGCTCCGCCGCTAACGACATAACCCTAATTCATCGAGACCCCTTACCCTGTCATGCATGCATACTTAGGGTTCCCCGTAGCTTCGACAAGTTAACCTAACACCATTCGTTCTAGTTAGTACATGACTAACCCTAACTCGACATAAAGGCCAATATTACCTGCATGCATGCGCAAGGCATTAGGGTAACGTCAGCTGCTTTAGTTGTATATGCCTTGTCGTAACGGAACCCTAGCCATCCTAGCATCTTCATGACATGCACATTCCGCATAACTATCATGCATACATGCTGGACCTTATGGATTCTTTTACCGTTTCTTTTTCCGGTATCCGGGTTAATCGCAACAGAGCCCGAAGAAGGTGACCACCAGGCTTACTGCTCTCCGCAAGACCAGGAACAAACCGAATCAGGCAAGCAGAGCTTGTTGCATCTTTACTTTCCGTACTCTTGTGTATGCCCTTTTTATATGTGCTATGTGTATGAATGTTTATCGGTGAATCGTCGCAAGTTGCGTACACTAGCATGTGTAGGATGTGTCTTACGTCGATAACATCTTGTGGCTCTTCAACTAAATTGTTAAGTGAGTTGGGAGAGCCGAGGGCGTGCACAATGGGTACGGTTGGTGTGAATTGAAGCATGACGGCGACCCAGGTGTATGAAGGTTTTTGTCGCCATACCAACCCTATCTTCAGCGTGTCACCATCCCTTATCACACGGGAACGCTAGCGAGAACCAACACTGAGGATAGTTGGGGTAAGCCTCCATGCCCCTTGGAGGCTCGCTACCTCCTTGCGGTTATGCACTCACTATGCCTGCAGGGGTTGAGTTGTCGGTAGTGGTTCGAGAGATTTAAAATGTATATGTGTGGATTGGATCAATTTGGAATTGACTTATATTGATTGGATCAACTGGGATTTGACTTAGGGGCTGCCCTAATTGAATTGGATAATGTTTACTGGCTTGATGTGGATTGGACTCATGGGCTACCCTAATGGATAGATTCGGATTGATGATTTGATCTCGTGGTGGTTTGGTTGTGATATGTTAGTATCCTGAGATTAATCTGTTACTTAGTCTGTCTTCACTTCGCCTTATTAATGTTATGATTCGTACTTGGATATTGTTACTCTGAGAAGCATTCATGTTTAATTGTTGTTGTACTAGTATGAGTAGGACATGTAATCAAGCACGAATAAGCCTTGCGAGTACGTTCGTACTCACCCAGGTTATCCCTAGAGCTTGCAGGTGAGCCGGTGGTTGAAGACTATTTCGATGATGCCTGAAATTGTTGCTTTCTCGGTTGGTTAGTCGATCAATGGGATAGGTTGTAGCTTTTGTTCAGCGGTAACTATGCCGCTGTGGGACTCATTTACCTTGTTTCCGCTGTCGTTTAACTTCTCCGTACTCGGATATGTTTTCGGTTATGGCCGAATGATGTAATATATTGTCCCATCGTGGACGGTCACTAGTAATATCATATATGTAGAGCTTTGTTGTGATGTCCGAGTTGTTAATTCCAGGCTGCCCTTACGCAATGCGTGTATGATATGAAGCGTTTTGGGTATGCCGTGAAGGGTTACGGTTGTACCGGTTGTTACTTGGTTGGGCAGGAATCGGTTGAGTGACCCGCTGGCTGAGATGCTGTGCCGGCCAGGCAGGGTGTGGGCGTTCTACCGGGCTTTCGAGCGACCCACTAGCCTTCGAGCTAGGTTAGGGTGTGGGTAGAACTGCCGGGCTCCTCCGACCTTGTCCTGTCTGGTAGTAATTGGGAACGACTCTAAACCTTCACCGGACTATGGAATCGTATGTGGTTCTGGGAAGATTGGTCGCTTCCGGCCGGCTCGCACGTGGCGGGTGTCGGATCGTTCCGTCTTGGTGCGTACGGCGCAGGTACCGTGCCACCGGGCTAACGACTCATGGGATCTTGGTGACTTTTGGGCAGCGGTTGATGCACCGCTGTGGATTTTGGGTCTTTTTATTCCGCTGTTGCATGAGTACTTCAAACTTAACTATGTTTCCGGTTATTGCCAAATGATGTAATCATATAGTCTCATGTGGACGGCTAGGTGTATTATCGTACCGTAGTAGTTCGTGTGATGATATGCTTGCTGTCCAACATATACCCCCACCTCCCGTCTGTCATGCGTGTATGTTGAAATGGGGAGTGTGGTTGGGTGCATATGGAGGAACTTGATATTTTATGTCGATTCAAGTGAAGTGCAAAGTGAATGAACGATCCATTGCCAAAGTGAGTCATACGCGTTGTGGCGTATGCTTTTGGAATCGTGATCCCTCAATCAGGCCGTGGTGAGTCATACGCATTGTGTCGTATGCACGTCGCACGGGGCGGGGGTGGGCCATAGTCCGTCGCAGGTAGCGACTATGGTCACAATCTTCACTTGTTGTGAATTCCTTGAATCGGTTTAAAATACCGGGTCCCTCACACAACCGGACCAACCCGGACCATGCAACCAGACCGTCCCGGACCTTCCAACCAAGCCATCTGGATGAAGTTTTGGATCTCCTCTAGAAGTCCCGAACCCTACGACCGACAAACTGGACCGTCCTGAAACTTCCTCCCGGATCGTCCGGATGAAGTTCCAGATCTCCTCTAAAATTCCCGAACCCTCCGACCGTACCGTCCCGACCTCCCAATCGAAACGGCTGGATGAAGTGTCGGAGGAAGTGCCAAGCCCACGGACCAGACCATCGAATCGGATTGTCCCGGACATTCCGTGCCGAACCCCCCGACCGACCAGACAAACTGGTCTGTCCCAAAATGTCCTCCCAGTCCTTCTGGATGATGTTCCGGATCTCCTCTAGAAGTCCCAAACCCTCCAACTGGACCGTCCCGGACCCCCCAACCGAACCGTGCAGATGAAGTTTCGGATCTGCTCTAGAAGTCCGGAACCCACCGACCGACCTGACAAACTGGACCGTCCTGAAACTTCCTCCCGGACCGTCCTAGACATTCCAACCGAATCATCAGGATAAAGTTTGGATCTCCTCTAGAAGTCCCGAACCCTCCGACCGAACTGTCCAACGAACTGTGCCCGACAATCCAACCAAACCGTTCGGGTGAAGTTTCAGATCTCCTCTAGAAGTCCCGAACCCACTGACCGAACCTTCCAACCGGACTGTCCGAATGAATTTTTGGATCTCCTCTTAATGTCCCAAACCCTCCAACCGGACCGTCCCAGCCATTTCAACCGAATCGTATGGATGGGATTTCGGATCTCCTCTTGAAGTCCCGAACGCACTCACCGGCCCGACAAACCGGACCGTCCAGGTGATGTTCTGGATCTCCTCTAGAAGTCTCACACCCTCCAACTGGACCTTCCCGAACCTCCCAACCGTACCATCCAGATGAAATTTTGGAGCTCCTCTAGAAGTCCGGAACCCACCGACCAGACCATCGAACCGGACTTTCCTGGACATTCCAACCGAATCATTCAGATGAAGTTCTGGATCTCCTGTAGAAATCCCGAACCCCCGTTGTCGATGTCTAAACGCCGGTGCCGGTGGTCTGGAAGGACCCCCTTTAGGATTCGGCCGGGGAAGCGCATGTCACGGAGCTACAGTGACGACGCAGCGGCTGCCGCGGCGGTGCCACTGGGCATGGCATGGCGGCCCCCCCTCGAGAGGGCGCCGAACGTGTTGAAGTGGATGACTACAGTCGACTCCAATGCTGGGAAGATGACTGCTGGCCTGCCATGAGCGGCATAGTTTTGAGAACTTGGCCTCCCCTACCTGGCGCGCTAGATGTCGACGTCTAAACACCAGCGTCGTGGTCCGGAAGGACCCCCTTTGGGATTCGACCGGGGAAGCGCGTGTCACAGAGCTACCCCAGAGCTAGAACTTGGCAGGATGGGAAACTAGAAAACACACGATGATTTACCCAGGTTCAGGACCTCGAAGAGAGGTAATACCCTACGTCCTGCTTTGAGTGTATTTGAGAATATGTGGAGAGATTATAGTGAACTAGCAGCACAAGTGCCCCTATTCTTCTTCTAGGGTTTGGATGAAAATGGACCCATCTTAGAATCGATCTGTCTTCTTCTCTTAGAAAAAGGCCCCCTCTGCATGGCCGCGGTTCTCCTCTTATATACATGGGGGTCACCACAATGGCCGAAAGGTAAAAACATTACAATAATGCCTATTGCTGACGAAGAGGGCGTGGGCACGCCACGCCGGTGGTTGAGATTAACTGTAGCGGAACAGTGCCGGTCACGCCTTGGTTGGAAACCGGATCATCATGATGAGGGCGTGTCAGGAGGTGAAGACTTGACGTCTCCTGACACAGGCTATGCTGCAACTACCCAGGCCCCACGGACCAGGTGCAGAAGGCATGCGTATGGGTGCGCGGCGACGCGCCCTCAAAGTCAAAAAGGCATTAGACCTCTCCATCCCCTCTAAGACTGATAGCTGACAGGGCTTATCACTTGGGGGAACGGGAACCGGTCAGGACACCGCCCCTTGCCCGAAAAGACCTGGAGTAGACGGGCATTTAATGCACCCGACACATGAATTAAATGCGCCTGTCTGGCCACGTGGATAGAGGAGCAGCCCACAAGGGATGCTCGGGGCTCTCGGGATCGGAGGCCCCCGAGCAAGCCCACTGGGTCGCTCCATTATTCGGGCGAGGCACTCGGCGCCCCGAGCGGGAGCCAAGCCACCTCGGGTGCTCAGGGTGAGCACCCGAGCACTTCTTCTTGACTCGCCTCGAGCGGGGGCCGAGTCGCCTTGGGTGCTCGGGGTGAACCCCCGAGCACTTCTTCTTGACTCACCCCGAGCGGGGACCGAGTCGCCTTGGGTGCTCGGGAGGCACTCTTAAGGGACGACTCGTGGCACCCCCCCAATTGGTTAAGTTGGAACAGTGCTCGGGGTGAGCCCCCGAGCACCTCTGCCAGCGGTTTAGGGGACCCTGGGCCCCGTAACACCGACAGTAGCCCCCGGCCCAGCCACCAGACGACGGCTCAAAAAATGGATGAGGCTAGGGGCGGGGCCTTCATTCTATGGGCCAACGAGGACGCCGGCCCATTCGGAGCGCCAAACGGGGGAACCGCTCTGATTTTCATGCAACGTGGGGCGCGCGCATCTTTGCCGAATGAGGAAAGGACGCCTTGATTCCCGCGCGTGAAGGGGGCGCGTCCTGTCAGAGAGACAGAGCTGACATCGCCGCCCACGTCATGAAAATGCTTCAAATTCTTGATTGCTTCTTTCAAAAGCTTTGCCTTCGCAGCGCCTCCTCATCTCCTTGCACAAACGCCTCCTTTCTTTTCACTGCGCCCTTTCGCCTCCCTGCCTTCTTCGCCCACACGCCCTTTCGCCTCCTCATCTTCCACGCCGCACCGCCGCCATGCTGAGACGCGAAAGGTGCCACGCTCCGCCGTCGTCCACCACCGCCGACACCATCGTCCCCAAGTCTCACTTCCTCGAGGAGAGCATGGATAGGGTGCGAAAGATGTTGGTTCCGCAGGGCCAGAGGGGGGTGGCGACGGCGAGGGCCGGCCACGTATCCGCCGAATCCAAGGCTGAAGGAGACGGTGATCTTCATCAGCTTCATCGCGGTGGGCCTGGTGCCACCATTCTCCCCCTTCTTCCTCGAGGTGCTGTCGGACTTTGGGATCCACCTCATCCATCTCTCCCCCAACTCCGTGTTGATGCTGGTGATCTTCGCCCATCTCTGCAAGATGTTCGTGGGCGTGATGCCTTCGGTGATGCTCTTCCGCCATTACTTCGTGCTCTGGTCCGCGGGGAAGAGCAGGGGCTCTGACCGGGTGGAGGCCGCGGGGAGCTACAATTTCTACCTCCAGGAGAAGATCGGTGACCACTACATTCCGCAGGAGATGCGGAATAAGTGGGACGACTGGCGCAACTAGTGGTGCTACATCTCCACCGACCCGCATGCCCAACTCCTGCTTCCCGACGGGCCGGCGCCGGCGCGCAGGAGGACATGGGAGTTCTTGCCAGAGGATGACCATCTGCTGCGACCGGTGGTGGAGCAGATTTCACAGCTGTGAGCCGCGCGGCTTAATGGCGATGATGGTCGTCGGCGATTTCCTCCGACGGCGGCTGTCACCGTTGCGAGAGCGGGGCCGCCCGGCCTGGATGTATACCGGCCCGCGGGACATCAGGCGAACGGTGGTTTGCGAGGCCGGAGACCTTCCTCCTGACGTGCTGAAGGCGATGCTGTGGATCCTCCTGGGCACAGGAGACGTTGCTTCTGCTGAACTACCACGGGTGGATTTTGCGCTCTGCATGAACCCACAGCGCAACGCAATCCACGTGAACCCGCAGCGCAATGCAATCCGCGTGGCCTTACTTGAGTTCGACCCTAAGGGGATCAAGCCAGTGGACGCGCGAAAGACGGCCGACTCCTTGAGGATTCCGGGAGATGACGATGCCGGCGGAGAGCCCGGCGCGAGGGCTCCGGGGACCCGCATAGCCAGCGAGGATCCCACGGACCTGAAGGGCAAGAAGCCGCGGGTGCCTTCCCCCATCTTCCACTTCACTGCCGCCACCCCCTCCTCCGCCTTTCGGCCAGTGGGCGGCGGGCACCAGGGGCAGTGGCTTGGAGCGAGGCAGCGACAAGCCGATGCCGGCGGGGGGCCCAGCACAGCCGAGACCAGGGGCTGCCAAGCCTGATGCGCCTAGCAAGAAGAGGAAGGAGCTGCCATCATCGACGCCGGGATTCCAGATTCCGACCGCGCGCCGCTGGCAGTAACAAAGGCCCTCACCATCGTAAGACGTGAACTCTTCATTCTGTAGGGTGAACATAATGCTCAGGGATTAACCCAAGCTTCATCGTCTTGCTATTGATTTCAGGGCACCCAAGAAGACTCAGACCGCCCCAGTGCCGAAGCCACCCTGAGCGCCGCGGCTGCCCTGAGGGCCGAAACCGCTCCGAGCGCCGAGGCCATGCCGAGCACCGAGGTCGCCCCCAAGTGCGGAGGCCATCCCGAGCGCTGAGGGAGCCCCGAGAACGGAGGCCGCTTCGAGCGCCAAGGCCACCCTGGGGACAGAGATTGCCCCGAGCGCCGAGCCTGCCCCGAGGGCTGAGGCTGAGACCGAGGAGATACGTCCTGAGGGGGAGCCCGGCGTGCTCGCTGCTCAGAGAGCTACCCAGTAGCCCGCCGGTGGTGCTTGGAGGGCGCTCAGCACCCGAAGGCGGGGAGCAACTCCTCCTGGAGGGGGTCCACGGCAGCCCAAGGGTCGGGGCAATCCGGAACTCCGCGTGCCGCATCGACACACCTCGGGGATACTTCCCCAAAGTGCTCGATACAGCGCACGCCATGTTGGAGAAACTACGGGCCACTGTCGTGTCGGAGAAGGCCGCGTTGGGAGAGCTGATGGCCACACTGGAGGAGCGGGAGGCCACCCTTGCCGATGCCGCGGAAGCATTCCTTGCACAGGTCCGGATTGCCAATGCCGAACATCGAAGGACCAGCGCGGAGATCCTCAAGGAAAGAAAAGCCTTGGAGGAATTGCGCGCGGTGGTCCTTGATGAAAGCGACGAAGTGGCGCAATGGCCAGATCAGGTCGCCCTTCGCGAGCTAGAGGCCGCCACGTGGGAGACCGCGCTTGACCAGCGAGAGAAGTCGCTGGATGAAGGGGAGGCCTCCTTGATGCGGCGAGCCTAGGCGCTCGAAGGCGAGGTCAAAGCCACTCGCAAGGAAGGTGCCGACCGGCTGGAGGCGGCCAAGGCGGAGGCCCGAGAGCAAATCAGCTGCACTGAAGAAGATAGGGACCGTCGCATCCAAGAGGTGGAGCAGCGCCTCGAGGATGGGAAGGTCGCCAAGCGGAGGCTCTCGGAGTGGGTGGCAGAGCTGCAGAGGGATCGGCAGCAACTAGAGTCGTCGGTGGCCGAGGCGAGGGATCGGCTTGTGGAGATGTGCTCCGAAAGGAGCAACACCACCGGGATGATGCACGACATCTTCAGATGGGCACAGTGCACGGTAGCAGCTGCTGGGCTCGGCCACATAAAGGGGGCGAGCGGGGCCTGGACTCCCTGGGCCACTTTGCCCTTCCCTTTGACACAATAGCCGAGCGGCTGGAGGCGTTGCCGGCGGCAGTGAAGGATGTGCTGGCCCGGGAGGGGCGGGAGCTAGCCGCCGCGGTGGCAGAGCATGTGCTCACATGCTACCACAGTAGGGACCCGGACTTCTCCTTGGAGCCAGCCAGGCTCGGGGTTGCCGAGGAAGGAGGAGATGCTGCCTGTGATGCCGTCCGTGAGGTCACCGAGGAGATCGCCCAGAACTTCACGTGAGCGGAGGGCAAAAGCAACTCCGGCGATGACGACGGCGGCGAGGAGTAGCTGGCCCCCTTTTTATCTTTCTTTTGTTCTTTTTCAAGGCCGAAGGACCTTTCTGTAAAGAACTTGTTTGACGCAATGCTACGTGTGGACTTGGATCCACATGACTTCCTTTGAATTTCTGCAAAGTATGGACTTGGCTCCATACAGCTTAATTCTTTTTAATTTCTGCTAAGTGTGGACTTGGCTCCACACAACTTCCTTTTTTCTCTTTTCTTTTTTTTGATGCGTCCAGCTCTTGCCCGAGCAGGCCGACCCTTGGGGGGCGGCCCCGAGGACTCCAGCCCCTGAGAGCTGGATGCTTCGAACTTCTTGTTGAGCTGGTCGTGCTTCGAGACCCCGAGGACCCCAGGTCCCCGAGGCGGATGCGTTGAACTTGTCCCGGGGAAGGCCGCTCCTCGGGATCCCGAGGACTTCAGGTCCCCGAGGGCGATGTGCGACGCTTGGAAGCGCACGCCTTTGGGACTTGATGTTCCTGCAGTTTCGTCCGAGCACTCGTGCTCGAGACAGTTATACAAATAGCTTAGACATCAGCAGATGTTTTATTGTGCAGATTTTCCCACTTAGTTTCAGCGGGTTTTTCTCTTATACGGCGAGGTTCTCGCGCAGCGCGGATCCCTTGTGCCGCTAGCCCATCTGTTGGGGAGGCCCAGAGCACGTGTGTGAGCGCGTAGGATACTCGGGCGGCTTTTGGCCAGGCTGGTGTCTAGGGTTCGGAAACCAAGCGAGGCGACCAGGGCTTTGGGCGACGACCCGGAACACTCCCTGTGACTCACATTGTTACTCTAGAACATCCCCGCTTTATGAACGAGCGGCGCCTGCGATCGTTGGCACGAGAAACTATTCGCGGAGATGGTAAAAGAAGCTTTAAAGCCGAGAAAACGCAGCGAAAAAACTTAGCTCATGAGTAGTGTTGAATCCATGGGGGCTTTTCGTTCTGGGTTTTTGACTCGATATTGTCAACGCCACCCGGGAACTTCACCATGGTCAGCCTGTACACTCATAGGTGATTATAGCAAGCTGCTGGCAAAAGACGCCACTGCTCTAAGGTTTTTCCAAAACTCTCCGCTGTCAGGACCCGAAGGCTTTCAAGTCAGCCGACTGGTCGGGGGTACGAGAGGTAGAGCTGTCCGAGTACTCTGAGGCTCGGTAGCGCTCGGGGCCATTTTTCCAGCCCGAGCATGGATGGTCAGGGGCTTATTTGCCCTGACTCGGGGGTGCTCAGGGTACAAAAGTTTGACCAAGTTCACAGCTTGCCAACAGAGACCAGATTGCCCCGACTTCTCGTACTACAGACCAGTAGGGATTTACTCGTGCAAGGGGGACATGGGTGTCCGGTACTCGTGAGAGTGATTTCTTTTGCGAGCAAGCGAGGGAATAGAAAAATTGACAAGTAATTGCAAATGCGAACATTGCTTATATTAACATCGTTGCTGCTATTGACATAGCTCATGATACAAGGGAAGCCCCCGAGCATGCGTGCGAGCGCGTGGGATACGGGCGGCCTTTGGCTGGACTGGTGCCCGGGGTGTAGGAACCAAGCAGGGCGACCAGGGCTTAGGCGACGGACCCGGAACTTCCCAAGACTCTCTTTGCTACTCGGGGAACTGACCCAATGCAAAAAGGAAAAACTTACCCAAGCTATTTACGGATAAAATTTGTAGAGATGCTCGATGTTCCACGCATTGGGCAGCGGCAGGCCTTTATCCATGGTCAATCGAACAAAGCCCGGTCGGGAGACACCGGTCACTCGGTAGGGGCCCTCCCACATGGGGGAGAGTTTGTTCTTTCCTTCCCGCGATTGGATGCAGCGAAGTACTAGATCCCCGACTTCCAGCGACGAGCCCGGACGTGGCGCTGATGATAGCGCCTTAGGCTCTGTTGATATCTGGCGGTACAGAGAGCAGCTCTGCACCGGTGCTCTTCGAGGTAGTTGATATCGTCGAGCCTTCTCTGCTCCTGGTCGCCCTCCAAGTAGGCTTCGACCCGAGGCGAGCCGAAGGTGACCTCGGAGGGGAGAACTGCCTCTGCCCCGTATATGAGGAAGAAAGGCGTCTCTCCGGTCGCCCTACTGGGGGATGTCCAGATTGACCAGAGGATGGCAGGGAGCTCGTCGATCCAACCAGTGCCGCACTTCTTGAGCCGATCGAAAGTTCGTGTCTTGAGCCCTTTGAGGACCTGAGCATTGGCACGCTTGACTTGCCCGTTGGCGTGAGGGTGAGCGACCGACACGAAGCAGACCTTGATGCCGATGTCTTCGCAGTACTCCAGGAATGCATCACTGGTGAACTACGTGCCGTTGTCGGTGATCATCCGATTGGGCACCCCGAAGCGGCTCACGATACCTCAGATGAACTTGATCGCGGTGTGCTTGGTGATCTTGACGACCGGCTCTGCTTCTGTCCACTTGGTGAACTTGTCGATGGTGACATAGAGGTACTCGTAACCCCCGACTGCTCAGGGGAACGGTCTAATAATGTCCAGTCCCCAGACCACGAAGGGCCAAGACAGGGGGATGGTTTGGAGGGCCTGAGCCAGTTGATGTGACTACTTTGCGTGGTATTGACATGCTTCGCAGCCCCGAACCAGCTCGATGGCATCCTGGAGGGCTATTGGCCAGTAGAAACCTTGCCAAAAGGCCTTCCCGACCAGTGTGCGGGACGCTGCGTGGTTACCACACTCGCCCTCGTGGACGTCCACGAGCAATTCGTGGCCTTCTTCCCGGGAAATGCACTTCAAAAATATGCCGTTGGTGCCACGCTGGTAGAGATCCCCATCTACCAGGGCGTAGCGCTTGGCTTGGCGTGCAATCCTTTCTGCTGCGGCATCGTCTTCAGGAAGGATGTTTTCTTTCAGGTATGCCTAGATCTCGGAGATCCAGGAAGGCTCCTGAGAATAGGTGGCGAGCACGGGCCCGTGCTCGCCGGGCGGCAGCAACCTGACGGGATTTCCCACTGAAGGTGCTGCCTGGGTAGCTTCGCCTAGGCGCGAGGTTCCCCCTTCGTCTTGGTCGGTGGCCTTGACGGACGGCCAGGAGAGCCTTTCTTCAAAGGTCCCAGCCGGGACCAGTTTCCGAGAGGACGCCCGTCGCGATAAGTAGTCAGCGGGTTCGTTGTAGCGGCGCAGGACGTGTTGGAGTTCCAACCCGTCAAAATGCCGCTCCAACTTCCTGACTTTGCTCAGGTATGCCGCCATTTGTGGGTCGGAGCATTGGTACTCCTTGGACACCTGATTGAGGACCAACTGAGAGTCGCCTTTGACAAGCAGACGGCGGATTCCAAGGGACACAGCGGCGCGGAGCTCCGCGAGAAGTCCCTCGTACTCGGCCATGTTGTTGGTGGCACAGAAGTGGAGCTGCACGACGTACTGGAGTACTTCACCTGTCGGGAAGGTGAGAACTACTCCAGCCCCCGCACCCTTGAGCGTGAGGGATCCGTCAAAGTGCATCGTCCAATGTCCGGCTCCTTCATGTCCCGGATTCTCGGACAATTCCTTCCCTTCGTCTTCAGGCACCAGCATCCACTCGGCCACGAAGTTGGCCAGAGCTCTGCTTTTGATCGCCCGGTTGCTGACGAAGCGGAGGTTGAACTCGGCCAGTTCAATCACCCACTCGACCACGCAGCCGGTGGCTTCTCGGTTGTGCAGGATGCGCTCGAGGGGGTAGGCAATGACCACCAAAACCTCGTGTGCTTGGAAGTAGTGGCGTAGCTTTCTCGACGCAACGAGGATTGCGTAGAGCATCTTCTGGGCTTGCGGGTAGCGTGTCTTAGCGTCACGTAATACTTCACTGACGAAGTATACGGGACGCTACTGGACGTGGCCCTTGCTTGGGACCTCCCCGAGTACTGGACCCGGGGGGTCGAGATTGTTCCCGAGCACTCGTGGCTACTCGGGTTCTCCCGGGAGCTCGGATCCGGACTCGACCCTGAGCACGTCTGACTGCTCGGGGCTGGCCGGGAGCTCAGACCCGGGCGTTGTCTTGGACACATCGTTTATCGGGAGCTTGGCCCCGAACAGGCCTGACTGCTCGGGGTCGCTCGGGAGCTCGGACCCGAGCACTCCCGACTATTGGGGGTCGCCCGGGAGCTGGGACCCGGGCTTTTCCTTGGATTTGCTACTTATCGGGAGCTCGGACCCGAAAGCTTCCGTCCTCGCGGGAGTCGTTAGGAGCTTGGACCCGGCCTCTCATTCGACCACGAGGACAGCGCTCACCACTCGGGGAGTAGCTAAAATGTAGAGCAGCAGAGGTTCCTCGGGTCTCGGTGCCACCAAGACCGGAGGTGAGGTGGGATACTTCTTGAGGTCTCGAAGGGGCCCGATTTCTTGAGGAGCTTGAACAACGGGAGGCCTCGCTCCCCGAGTTTGGAAATGAACCGTCCCAAGGCAGCCATGCAGCCCGTTAGGCACTGCACGTCCTTGAGACGAGACGGCGGGCGCATCTGGTCGATGGCCCAGATTTTCTCAGGGTTGGCCTCTATGGCTCGGTTCGAGATCAAGAAAACAAGGAGCTTGCCGGAAGGCACCACGAAGATGCACTTCTCGGGGTTCAGCTTCATGCGAGTGGTGCGGAGACTGCTGAAAGTCTCCGCAAGATCTTCAACAAGCGTTGCTTGATTCCTGGTCTTGACAACGAGATCGTCGATGTAGGCCTCGATGTTGCGACCTATCTGAGATTGTAAAGTAATGCGCATGGCACGCTGGTATGTAGGCCCAATGTTTTTTAACACAAAAGGCAAGCGAACATAGCAATAAGTCCCCACAGGGGTTGTAAACGAATTTTTTTCCTCATCCTTTACCGACATACTAATCTGGTGATAGCCAGAGTATGCATCTAAAAAGCACAAAAGGTCGCATCCCACAGCGGGGTAAAGGGAAAGGATCTTTCGGACATGCCTTGTTGAGGTCGGTGTAATCCACGCATATCCTCAGCTTGCCGTTGGCCTTTGGCACGACGACGGGGTTGGTGAGCCAATCAGGGTCGAGGACTTCACGGATGAAGCCGGCGGCAAGGAGCTTGCTGACTTCCGGCCGGATGAACTCCTGGCATTCGGGTGCTTGACGGCGCACCTTCTGTCGAACGGGCCGTGCGTTGGGACGCACGGTGAGGCGGTGCTCAATCACCTCCCTAGGGACCCCGGGCATGTCCGATGGTTGCTAAGCAAACACATCGGCATTCGCCCGGAGGAAGGCGATGAGCGTGCTTTCCTATTTGGTGGCCAAGCGGCCACCGATCTTGACGGTCCTGGACGCGTCTTTACCCAGGACCACCTCCTTGATGGGGATGGAGTCGTCTGCGGTGATCTTGAACTTGGTCGAGGACGGACCCGAGGACTCGGGGCGCCCGCCGACGTCTTCGGCCGCGGCGAAGGCGGCCGAAAACAGCTGCTCGACGCATAGGACGGAGCCCTGGAGGTCGGCCGGCACCGTGATTGTGCCGTTGGGCTCGGGCATCTTGATGGTGAGGTAGGTGTAGTGGGACACTACGATGAATTTGGCGAGGGCCGGGCGGCCGAGGATGCCATTGTACGGGAGGTCGAATTCGGCGACGTCGAAGACGACGCTCTCCATCCGGAAGTTGTCCTTAGTCCTGAACGTGACCATCTGAGACACCTGCCCCAAGGGCATGGTGAGGCCTGGGGTGACGCCGAGGAAAGGCATCGTGGGCCTCAGTTGCCCGGGCGGTACTTGCATTTGGCTGAACACCTTGGGGACAGGAGGTTAAGTCCTGCACCCCCGTCAATCAGCATGCGGGTTACCTTGATGTTGCACACTGTCAGAGAGACCACCAAAGGGAGGCGGCCTATACCCGACGTGTTCTCGGGGTGGTCGGCAGTGGTCGAAGGTGATCGGGACCCCCGACCACTTCAGTGGCCGGGTCGATCCGGTGCTCGGGGTCGCCGAACACACTTCGCGAGCCATCACCTTAAACTGGCGGCGCGAAGTGGGCGTAGAGGCACCCCTGTTGATGCACGCCATGGCCTCAGGTTCCTGGAACCCGAGATCTCCTCCTTGTTCCTCTCTGCCGCACGTGTCGTCACCGCTTTCGCGGTGCTCCTCGCGCTCCTTCTTGTTCCTCTCGGCGAGGAACTTCACCGTCCGGCACTCAGCGAGGCTGTGCCGGTTGGTCTGGTGTATCTCGCACCACCTGCCAGAGCCCTACTCAGGGGCCTTGGGTGGCTTCTTGCCGCTGCCGCCTGGACCAGCGCGCGGTGGCTTCTGCGCCTTGGGGTCCGCTGTTGCGACGGGCTCGGACTTGCGCTTCTTGTTCTTCTTCTCCCACCCCCCGGAGGGACGGGAGGAACCTGCACCGTCGACCGTTGGCTGGTCGGGGCGCAGACTGTGCCATGCGCGAGCCTCAGCCGCCTTGGCACACTTGTCCGCGACCGCGAACAGTTCTGCCGTGGACTGGATGTCGCGTGTGCCCAGCTTCTCAAGCATCTTTTCGTCGTGGACACATTGCCTGAAGGCGACGATAACTGCTTGAGGGGAAATCTTGGGGATGGTGTTGTGAACCTATCTAAAACACTGGATGAAGTGCCACAACATCTCCCCTTGCTGCTGCTTGATCGCTCTCCATGCCGGGGTGCTTGAAAGTGCCCTAGAAGTTGGCCATGAACTGGTGGCAAAGGTCCTCCCACGAGCGAATTGAGCTCGGGGGAAGGTTCATGAGCCATGAACGGGCAAAGCCCTTCAGGCCCATGGGGGAACCAGTTGGCCATCACCTTTTTAGCTCCTCCAGCCGCTTGCACAGCGGTGGTGTAGATCTGGAGGAACTCCTCCAGGTGGAACAAGCCGTCGTTCTTTTGCGGCAGGTCAGGCCAGAATTTCTCCGGCCAGCTGACGCGGCGAAGGTCAGGAGTAAAAGCCTGACAACCCGCTCCGTAAAGTGGGGTGCTGACCCTCCCAACCGGTGGTGTGTGGACGGACACCGGAGAGCACGTACGACTGGCAGCGGGGCCGGAGGATGACTGGCCCTCGATAGCCCCTGCCTCACATCACTTCTCCCATTGGCGCTCGATGGTGACGCGTGCATCTTGACCTTCTCTCCGCTGGTTGATGCGGTGGCGAAGATCTGGGCCGTCTCCTAGAACAGGAGAGGCGACCGAATGGTGGGACCCGCCGCGGGGCTCCGTCGCTTCACCATGTCAAGGATGTGGCGGTAATGACGGAGACGCCGCTGAGGGGCCATCTTGGGGGTTGCCTGCCTCGAAAAGGTATGGGAACTCCTGGCCGCCGCCTGACGGCGAGCGGGTGTCGACCAGGTTGGCTACCTCCTGGAGCCAAGGGCCCACGGGAGATATGCCCTCCACCTGGACAGGGAGGTGCCAGAGGAGAAGCTGCATGGCATGCAGCGCGCCTGCTTCGCCCGGCTCGTTGAAATCCAGCCGGCGCCAAACTGGCTGGGGGAGCTCGACAAAGGCTGCATCGGCATGCGATCCACCTTCGCCCACTGGGTGCCGCAATAGTGACAATGCAGTGGCTGCCGCAGCGGTGCCGCTGGGCACGGCATGATGCCCCTCCTCTCGAGAGGGCGCCGAACGTGTTGAAATGGATGCCTGCAGTCGACTCCAACGCTGGGAAGATGACTGCTGACCTGCCAGATGTCGACGTCTAAACGCCAGCGTCGGTGGTCTGGAAGGACCCCCTTTGGGATTCGGCCGGGGAAGCGCGTGTCACGGAGCTACGCCAGAGCTAGAGCTTGGCAGGATGGGAAACTAGAAAACACATGATGATTTACCCAGGTCCGGTGTAATACCCAAATTCAACGATTAGGTTTTTCCCTTGCATTCATGCATACATGTCATCATCCCCACACACACACCTTATTTGAACTTAAATGTGATATGATTATATTTTATAGAATACGTACATATCTCATCCTCGGTGGTTAATTTCACAAACACCAATCAACTTATTTGGGTTAGCAAACCAGGGTTTTTACCATATTAGGTGATCAAGGTCTAAAGTCCCTTGGCTGGAACCATTCCCCAAACATTTCATTCCCAAGATGATCCAAAAGTTACAGGAAATGATAGCTCGATTAGAAACTCCGATTTCAAACCCTAACGAGATAAAAACTAGGGTTGAGTAAATGGGCAAGTTAATGTGCATGAAAATTTGCCAAATTTTGGGAATGGCCATGAATATGACAACACTAGCTCCATGTCAATTTTCAAAATTTTGGAATGATTTAGGGCCTAGTTGTAGTTCAAACTCAATTTTGGACCATATTTGAATTTAACTTCAAAACCAGGTCAAACAGTGTCCAATGACCTCAAATGTCTACAGTAGGTCCCAAATAATCTTTTGAAAGTTCAGTAAAAATTTCAAGTGATTTGGAGTAGATTTAGATGCTCAAATGAATTTATAAATCAGCTCAACCTGAAATAGAAAAAGAAAAAGGAAATTCAAAAGGAATTGGGCCGAGGCCCATTTCGGCCAGCCCGCTAGCCCGCGCGCCCCCCTTCTCTCTCTGACCCCCGGGCCCCGGCTGTCAGCCTCTCTTTCCCCACTCCTCTCTCCTCCCGACGCGCGGGGCCCACGCGTCAGGCCCCGCCTCCCACGTCCCCCGCCGCCGGTTGGCCCCGGTGGGCGGTGCGCCACTACCGAGCTCCCGACCGCCGCCCCTTTTAAGCCGTTCTGACCGCTCCCCCTTTCCCCGTTCTTCCCCAGCGCCCAAAACCCTAAGCCCTCTCCTCGGTCCCCTTTTTCCTTCCCCGCGCTGGCGTGTTCTTCCCTGAGCCCGGCATTTGCTCCGGCGAGCAATTCCCAAGCACCCGTGAGCCCCGATTTTCCCTCCCGAGCTCGCGCACTCCCTCTTCTTCCCCCTCACCCATTCCTCTCCTCCATTTCTCAGATCCCAGCTCGGAGCGCCTCCGCCGCCCCCTTCTTCCCGAAGTCCGGCCAAGACTTCGGTGAGCTCCATCCGCCGCTCCGGTGAGCCCCCGGTCCTCCCTTTCTCTTTTCAGATCCACGCCCGAAAGCCCCTCGCCGGCATCACCCGAACCTCGCCGCCGCCTTTCCTCATCACCGGCCTCGTCCACGACTCCCCCGCTCGCCTCCGTGTAGTGCAGTGAACTCGGGGTGAGCTCCTCGTGCCTCTGCCGCTTTCCCTGAAGCTCGCCGTGGCCCCTAGAGCCACCGGCCATTTTCCGGTGAAGCTCCGGCGAGAGCCCCGGCCATCCCCCAGCTCAGAGAGAGAGAGAGAGGGAGGCCGCGTGGCACCCTCCGGTTGGCCATGGGAACCCAGTCAGCAGCTGACTGGGATTCCTTTGCCCAGTCAGCACTGACGAGTGGAGCCCGCATGTCAGCGAGAGTCGATTAAGAATGGAAAGTCCGGGGTAGCTTCTCGGGTGCTCATAGCATATTGATTTTTCGCAGAAAAATAATTCGGAAAAAGAATTAGGGTTAGGGTTTGGTTTAGATTTTCGATAACCTTCTAAACGCCGTAACTTTTAAACCGTAGCTCCAAAATTTACAAATTTTATATCTTTGGAAACCTTGTGAAATTTCCTACCATCTGGTCTGAATGAAAATTCAAAATTTCAAATATAAATACTGACCATTTTCCATTTGAATCATTCCATTCCCTTATCGTATGATGGGTTCGATGATTCATAACTTGATGAGTATAATCCAAAATTTGGTGATTCTAGTTGTGTTAGGATCATACCGCAGTATACTTGCATAAAACCAACATTTTATACCATGACCATCCACTGTAACTAGTAATTTCCACCCTAACCTTCACAACCGCACAAAATGACATGCATATAGCGTTAGGGTTGTAACACGACATCAACTTATTCAATTAAGGAAATTCTCGTACAACGGGTTTTTAACATCCTTAGGTCGCATTTGCAATGCATATCTAGCATCGGTCATTATGCATTCATGTTGGATCTTAATACTCTCTTTTATTGTTTCCTTTCCGGTTCTTCGTGTTGATTATAAAAGAGCCCAAGAAGAAGACCACCCGGCTTACGACTCCACGCAAGATCCGGAACCGTGTGACCAAGGCAAGCAGAGCTTGTTGCATTTTTACCTTCCGTACTCATGTGTATGCCCTGTTCATATGTGCTTATGTGTGGATGTTTACTTGAATATCATATGCGAGGTTGAGCACACTAGCATGTGTAGGATGTACCTTACGTTGATAACATCTTATTGCCCTTCAACCAAATTGTTTAAGTGAGTTGGGAGAGCCGAGGGCATGCACAATGGGTATGGTTGGTGTTAATTGAAGTTTGAAGGCGACCCAGGAGTAAGTAGAGTTTTGTCGTCACACCAACCTTATTTCAGCGTGTCATTTCCCTTATCACCGCAGGAACGTTAGCGGGGACTACCACTGAGGCATAGTTGAGGTAAGTCTCCGTGCCCCTTGGAGGCTCGCTACCTCCAAGCGGTTATGCACTCACTATACCTGCAGTGGTCGAGTTGCCGGTATCGATCCGAGAGCTTAAATAAAAATGTGTATATGATGGATCAACTTGGATTTGAAATATGGGCTGCCCCAATTGATTTGAAATTGGTTAAATGGATCTTGTGGTGATTTGACATTGATATGTATGTAACCTGATTAGCATGTTACCTACCTTGTCCTCCTTTCACACTGTTTATGCTATGTTCTTAATTCTGTATTCTTGTTACTCTGAGAAGCATCATGTTTATTCCTGCTATAGTAATCCATGCGTAGGACATTTAATCAAGCACGAATAAGTCTTGCGAGTACTCTTGTACTCACCTAGGTTATCCCTAGAGCTTGCAAGTGAGCCGGTGGTCGAGGACTTTTTCGACGACGCTTGAAATTGTGGTTTTCCTCGGTAGTGTTCGACTCATGGGGTTCTTGTGGGAATGTTTTGGACAGCGGTTGATGCGCCGCTGTGGGTCTTGTTTATCTCATCCGCTGCTACTCGTTTCACTTTATGGATTCGACTAAAACTTTCGGTTATAGCCGAGTGATGTAATCTTTTGTTCCCAAGGTGGACAGCTAGTATTATTATCTTATTGTAGTAGTTCATGTGATGATATGCTTGCTGTCCAACATATGCCCCCACCTCCCGTCTGTCATGCGTGTATGTTGAATGGGGAGTGTGGTTGGGTGCATATGGAGGAACTTGTTATTTTATTCCGAATCAAGTGAAGTGCAAAGTGAATATACGGTCCATTGCCAAAGTGAGTCATACGCATTGTGGCGTATGTTTTTGGAATCGTGATCCCTCAATCAGGCCGTGGTGAGTCATACGCATGGTGTCGTATGCATGTCGCACGGGGCGGGGGTGGGCCAGGTCACCGTCTTCACTTGTTGTGAATTCCTTGAATCGGTCTAAAATACCGGGTCCCTCACATCCGGGCCCTCGAAGAGAGGTAATACCCTACGTCCTGCTTTGAGTGTATTTGAGAATATGTGGAGAGATTACAGTGAACTAGCAGCACAAGTGCTCCTGTTCTTCTTCTAGGGTTTGGATGAAAATGGACCGTCTCAGAATCGATCTGTCTTCTTCTCTTAGAAAAAGGCCCCCTCTGCATGGCCGCGGTTTCTCCCCTTATATACCCAGGGGTCACCACAATGCCGAAAGGTAAAAATGTTACAATAATGCCTATTGCTGACGAATAGGGCGTGGGCATGCCACGCCGGTGGTTGAGATTCGCTGTAGCGGAATAGTGCCGGTCACGCCTTGGTTGGAAACCGGATCATCATGACGAGGGCGTGTCAGGAGGTGAAGACTTGACGTCTCCTGACACGGGCTATGCTGCAACTACCCGGGCCCCGTGGACCAGGTGCACAAGGCATGCGTATGGGCGCGCGGCGGCGCGCCCTCAAAGTCAAAAAGGCGTCAGACCTCTCCATCCCCTCCAGGCTGATAGCTGACAGGGCTTATCACTTGGGGGAATGGGAACCGGTCAGGGCACCGCCCCTTGCCCGAAAGGACCTGGAGTAGACGGGCATTTAATGCACCCGACACAAGAATTAAATGCGCCTGTCTGGCCACGTGGACTGAGGAGGGGCCCACAAAGGATGCTCAGGGCTCCCGGGATCGGAGGCCCCCGAGCATGCCCAGGGGTTGCTCCATTATCCGGGCGAGGCACTCGGCGCCCAGCGGGAGCCAAGCCACCTCGGGTGCTCGGGGGCTCCAAGTCGCCTTGGGTGCTCGAGGTGAGCCCCCGAGCACTTCTTCTTGACTCGCCCCGAGCGGGGACCGAGTCGCCTTGGGTGCTCGGGAGGCACTCTTAAGGGACGACTCGTGGCACCCCTCAATTGGTCGAGTGGGAACAGTGCTCGGGGTGAGCCCCCGAGCACCTCTTCTTAACTCCCACGTCCTTGGCGACGCGGGTGTCAAGTGGGCCTCTGCCAGCGTTTAGGGGACCCTGGGCCCCATAACGCCGACACCCGTACTGACAGACAAACTGGACCGTCCTGGAACATCCTCCTGGACCGTCCGGATGAAGTTCCGGAAGTCCTCTAGAAGTCCCAAACCCTGCAACCAGACCGTCACGAACCTCCCAACCGAACCGTCCGGATGAAGTTCCGGAACTCCTCTAGAAGTCCCAAACCCTCCAACCGGACCGTCCCGGACCTTCCAACCAAACCGTCTGGATGAATTTTGGATCTACTCTAGAAGTCCCGAACCCCCGTACCGACCTGACAAACCGAACTGTCCCGGAACATCCTCCCGGACCGTCCAGATGAAGTTTCGAATATCCTCTAGAAGTCACAAACCTCCAACCAGACCATCCTAGATATTCCAACCGAATCGTCCGTACGATGTTTCGGATGTCTTCTAGAGGTCCGAACCCACCGACTGGACAGTTTTACCGGACCGTCCCGGACCATCCAACCGGACCGTCCCAGACATTCCAACTGAATAGTCCGGATAAAGCCTGGATCTCTTCTCGAAGTCTCGAACCCTCCGACCAGATTGTCCAACGGACTGTCCCCGACAATCCAACTGAATCGTCGTATGAAGTTACGAACCTCCTCTAGAAGTCCCGAACCCTCTGACCAACCCGACTAACCGGATTGTCCTAAAACTTCCTCCCGGATTGTCCGGATGTAGTTCCGGATCTCCTCTAGAATTCCCGAACCCACCGACCGGACCACCCAACCGAACCGTCCGAATGATGTTCTAGATCTCCTCTAGAAGTCCTGAACCCTCCGACGGACTGTCCCCGACAATCCAAACGAATCGTTCGGATTAAGTTTCGGATCTCCTCTAGAAGTCTGAACCCTCCGACCGGACCGTCCAACCGGACTGTCTCGGACATTCCAACCGAATCGTCCGGATGAAGTTTCGGATCTCCTCTAATGTCCCAAAGCCACCGACCGGACCGTCCAACCGTACTGTCCCGGACATTTCAACCGATCATCTGGATGGAGTTTCGAATCTCCTCTAGAAGTCCCAACCCACCCACCGACCCGACAAACCGGACCGCCCCGGAACTTCCTCCCGGACCGTCCGGATGATGCTCTGGATCTCCTCTAGAAGTCTCACACCCTCCAACTGGACCTTCCGAACGTCGCAACTGAACCATCCAAATGAAGTTTCGAATCTCCTCTAGATCTCCCAAATCGTCCGACCAGACCGTCCAAACGGACCACCCGGACCATGCAACCAGACCGTCCCTGAACATCCTCCCATACCGTCTAGATGAAGTTTCGGATCTCCTCTAGAACTCACGAACCCTGCAAACGAACCGTCCAACCAGACCAACCCGAACCATGCAACCAGACCGTCCCGGACCTTCAAACCAAGCCGTCCGGATGAAGTTTCGGATCTCCTCTAGAAGTCCCAAACCCTACGACTGACAAACCGGACCGTCCTGAAACTTCCTCCCGGATCGTTCAGATGAAGTCCAGATCTCCTCTAAAATTCCCAAACCCTCCGACCGTACCGTCCCGGACCTCCCAACCGAACCGGTTGGATGAAGTGTTGGATCTCCACTGGAAGTGCCAAACCCACCGACGGACCATCAAACTTGATTGTCCCGGACATTCCAACCGAATCGTCTGGATGAAGTTTCGGATCTCCTCTAGAAGTGCCAAACTGCCGATCCGACCAGACAAACTGGTCTATCCCGAAACTTCCTCCCGGACCATCTGGATGATGTTCCGGATCTCCTCTAGAAGTCCCAAACCCTCCAGCTGGACCGTCCCGGACCTCCCAACCGAACTGTGCGGATGAAGTTTCGGATCTGCTCTAGAAGTCCGGAACCCACCGACCGACCCGACAAACCGGACCGTCCTGAAACTTCCTCCCGGATCGTTCAGATGAAGTCCAGATCTCCTCTAAAATTCCCAAACCCTCCGACCGTACCGTCCCGGACCTCCCAACCGAAACCGGTTGGATGAAGTGTTGGATCTCCACTGGAAGTGCCAAACCCACCGACCGGACCATCAAACTTGATTGTCCCGGACATTCCAACCGAATCGTCTGGATGAAGTTTCGGATCTCCTCTAGAAGTGCCAAACTGCCCGACCGACCAGACAAACTGGTCTATCCCGAAACTTCCTCCCGGACCATCTGGATGATGTTCCGGATCTCCTCTAGAAGTCCCAAACCCTCCAGCTGGACCGTCCCGGACCTCCCAACCGAACTGTGCGGATGAAGTTTCGGATCTGCTCTAGAAGTCCGGAAACCCACCGACCGACCCGACAAACCGGACCGTCCTGAAACTTCCTCTCAGACCGTCCCAGACATTCCAAACCGAATCATCCGGATAAGTTTGGATCTCCTCTAGAAGTCCCGCACCCTCCGACCGGACTGTCCAACGGACTGTGCCTAACAATCAACCGAACCGTCTGGGTGAAGTTTCAGATCTCCTCGAGAAGTCCCGAACCCACTGAACGAACTGTCCAACCGGACCGTCTGGATGAATTTCTGGATATCCTCTTGATGTCCCAAACCCTCCAACCAGACCATCCCGGACATTTCAATCTCCTCTTGAAGTCCCGAACGCACCCACCGACCCGACAAACTGGACCGTCCGGATGATGTTCCGCATCTCCGCTAGAAGTCTCACACCCTCCAACCGGGCCTTCCGGAACCTCCCAACCGTACCATCTGGATGAAGTTTTGGATCTCCTCTAGAAGTCCGAAACCCATCGACCGGACCTTCCTGGACATTCCAACCGAATTGTTCAGACGAAGTTCCAGATCTCCTATAGAAGTCCCGAACCCCCATATCGACAGACAACTGGGACCGTCCCGGAACATCCTCCCGGACAGTCCGGATGAAGTTTCGGATGTCCTCTAGAAGTCCCAAACCCTCCAACCAGACCGTCACGGACCTCCCAACCGAACCGTCCGGATGAAGTTCCAGAACTCCTCTATAAGTCCCAAACCCTCCAACCGGACCGTCCCGGACCTCCCAACCGAACCGTCCGGATGAAGTTTCAGATATCCTCTAGAGTCACAAATCCTCCAACCGGACCGTCCCAGACATTCTAACCAAATCGTCCGTACGATGTTTCGGATGTCCTCAAGTGGTCCCGAACCCACCATCCGGATGAAGTTCCGGATCTCCTCTAACCCCCGGACCGACCCGACAAACCGGACCGTCCCAGAACTTCCTCCCGGACCGTTCAGATGAAGTTCTGGATCTCTTCTAGAAGTCCCAAACCCTCCAACCGGACCATCCCGAACCTCCCAACCAAACCGCTGGATGAAGTTTCGGACCTCCTCTAACCCCCGGACCGACCCGACAAACTGGACTATAATACCCATTTTCTTTATCTCGTGATTTGAGTCATGCATTCCATTCAGCATACGTGTCATCATCCCTACATCAACTCTTGCATAAACTCAAATGTGGAGAAACTATGTTTTATAGAATACGTACATATCTCATCTTTTGTAACTAGTTCTAGCAAGCACTAATCAACTTATTTGAATAACCACAAATAACCTCAATCTTGTAAGCCGCTAATTGGAAGTTTTTCGTTTTGCCATTTCATGTCATCATGTAGAATGACTAACTGGAATACGCTCTAGGTCCTCAATGCTTGACCTAGAACTAGGCTTACAATTGCGGTAGCTAGAGCCAACTGCAGGTTTTGTTAGTATTTCCTGACACAAACACTCTAAGAAAGTATATATATTCGTTTGACTTCTAATGATCTACCTGTACTCTTTTGCAAATGATCAAATTTTAGGAACCAGATTTCGGATAACTAGATTTACCTCCATTCAACCTTACTCCTACCTTAGTTAAGAAAAATGCTAAAGCTATGAGTATTAGCCTTACATCAACGGTTGTAAGCAGAGCAATTATCCAAGAGTTCTCACAAAATTCATGAAATTTAGGAAAATTTTATTTTTGAACCAAATGCAAAAGCTAGTTTTGCCCCAGATTTTGCAAACCAATTTTGTTTTCTAATCTAACACTAAAAGCAACAAAGGAAATGAAACAAAAAAATGAAAATCCTAACCTACAAGGGGCCAAGGAGCCAAGGGGCCACGGGCTGGCCACCCCAGCCCCCACTCACGTGCCGCCGCCGCCTCTCCCCTGGGCTCCGCCTCCACCTCCGGTGGCCGCCACCGGCGGATCCCGCCGGCTGTCGCCCTCACTGGCCTCCCTCTCCCCCCCCCGTGCTGCTTCCCTCGCCGCGTACCGCCCTCCTCACCCGCGCGCCACCCGCTTGAAGCCGCCGCCGCCTGCCTCGCCACGTCCGCCACCTCCGTTCGTCGCCGGCCAAGCCCCGCCACTAGTCGGCCGCCTTCCCCTCCTGCTGCGCTTGGTCCCAGGCTGCTGCTCGCCGCTCCACCTCCGACCCTCCCCTGCTCGGCTCTCCTCGCCCCGGCGCTCGCCGCTGCCCTCACCGTGCCTCCCTTCCCCACCGCACCGCCCGCCCTCGCGGCCGGTCTCCTCTGGCTGGTGCCGCCTCTCCAAGCCTCGCTGCCCTCTGCACCACCTCCGCCCGCCGCCGAGGCCAACGGGCCCAGCTCCGTGCTCCACCGAGGCCGCCGTCCCATCGCCCCAACCGAGCCTCGCTGCTGCTCCCACGCCGCTGTCTCCGCCACGCGTCCAAGCCGGTGCCCCGCCCCCAGCGCCGACTTGCTGCCAACCAACCCCGTCCATCCACAGCTCGGGAAGATCGGAGGAAGTAGCGCCGCCGACCTTCTCCCGTTGCCGACGAGCCCGCAACCGCCACCACTGGTGGAGCTCCTCCAACCGAGCCTAGCATCGGGACCGGCTATTGCGGTGAGCTCCTCCCCATGCTCCTCTGTTTAGCGTATCCGTGGCCTGAGGTTGCTGTCCCAGCCAGTCAAGGTCTGCTGCTGCAGTTAGGGATGGTTAGCAGAGGTTGAGTAGGAATTTTGCTCTAACGATTGACTTAACTGATTTTGTCAAGTAAATGTGTGTCTGGGTAATACCGATTGGTGGGTTAAGTAGCAACACAAATGAACTGGTGACGTTTACTAGATGCTTAACCAAATTGGGGGTCCTAGCTAATCACCAAGTTTGTATACTATGCAGGTTAGGGATTCGGTGGTATACTATTGTCCCAAACTGATTATGGTTAGATTATTTGTTAGTAGCTAAAGAATTGATTGAAACTAATCAATACATGGTTGGTTAAGTGATCACTTTACTATAGATGTATATACATATACATGCGCATATTTCCTAAATTCTGGTGGTTATGGTTAAGATTGACCAATCTGTTGATGCATCCCTCAGTAAGTACATTGGTTTGAGACAGGATTACCAATCAAAATATTCATTAACTACCATGTCGGCTCATTAATAAACAAAATAATTAACTCTGAGATGATATACGACTTGGTTAATGTCCGCATTGCATCATTACCTAATTAAGCAAGGGTTAACTTGTTGATATACAAGTATGCCTAAGACTAGCAATCAGATCCATCCCTTAATAGTTCTGCTGTCCAGAATTCGTTAAATTAAAAGTAGGTAACATTGGTCAATTGGAAGAGTGACATTAATGTGGGATTAGACCATTGTCTTAGTATAAAAACTGCGCCTACATGTTATATAAGACTAGGGACCCCAAGGGGTATTATTAAACCTGACTTATGGCATATAAACCATGCATATCAATATCACCTGAATGCTAAATCTTAAATCCTATCCCGTTGATAATGCACCTTGTCATAAAATAGCGGGTTCTAATTTACATCGACTAATTACCTTATGCATTGGGCATGTTATTATCACCCTAGTTTGCACATTACTAATATGAATCAATCGAATGAGCCCTAATCCTAATTACATGTTTAAAGCCCTTCTCCTTAGTTGCATATCATATCCCATGCATGCATCCATATTCTAGTTTCATCCATGATCAAAGTAATATCACAACTAAAACCAACCCAAAATCTGGAATGAATACTAACCTGCTTATGTAATTGTATACTCATTTTAATCCACCATAGTTGCATCACATACATTTTTGTAATGTTTAAGATAGCTCCTTAGACTTGTTTCTTTTCCCTTTGTGGAGGTTATTTGCTTCTTATTGAAGTTTGGCTACTTCGGATTTTCTCATGAACGCTCGTGGATACACTATGCATCGTCACCCTGCTTCCAGGCAAGCTCCATGCTTGTTGATTAATCATTACATTGTGTGTTAATCTCTGTTTGGATTAATTAATTATATTGAGTGCTTGGGTGAATGTTTGCTCGAGCGGTGCTAGATACCGCACTAGTATGTGTAGGTCTTATTGTTATGCAGCAGCTATGGCTGAGATTAAAATGTTTTATGTTGCCCAACCAACTTGAACTTAATAAGGTGAGATTGAGAGCCGAGGGTGTGTACGATGAATATGGTTGGTATATTTTGATGACATGAATGCGACCCCCGGTGTTTAGAAGTGTTTTTGTCGCTATACCAACCTGAGGTAACTTCATCGTAGCGCTCCCTGTCACCCGCGTGGGCTCGACACCGAGAACAACACTACGGTATAATTGGCGTAAGTCTCAAAACCGCGTGGAGCCTCACAACCTCCATGAGGAATGCACTCGTTATACCCGAGGTGGTTGAGTCAGCGGTGAAGGCCCGAGAGAAAGTTTGTACATCACCAAGGAACGGAACTAGGATATATTTGAGGTAAGTCTCGATACCGCGTGGAGCCTTGTGAACTCCACGAGGAATGCACTCGGTATGTCCGATGTTGTCGGGTCTTTGGTGGCGGTTTGTAATGCTTGTTGGAGATGTACAAATGGTCTAAATGGATCATGGACTGATCCGAGCAATTTAAGAATGGATCGTGGGCTGATCCAATTAAGTTAAAATGATTGTGTGACTGATCTATGGGTGCTTGTAAATTGTTTCTGAAACCTGGTGCGAAGGTTAATGTCCAGGTAATCCATTATGTATGCGTGGTTATTATCTCTATGTCATTGTTACAATCTGAAATTAAATTGTGTAGCTTATCTTCATCCTATCTTTTATATGCAACTTAGACTTGATATAAATTGTGAACCTTCGCCACTTGCAAACAAGATTAATAACATGTTTTCATTAATTGATAAGCAATGTCTTGCGAGTACGGTGGTTGTACTCACCTAGGTTTATCCTAGGCAGGTTCATGGAGCATTTTGGAGTTGATGTTCGCTGCTTCAGTTTACCACTTCCGGCTTCGAATTCCTTGGGAATTTCGTGGGCTGTTTGGGATGGTATCCCCACCATCTCGGTGTTTTTCTGTTTATCTTCCGCTGCTGTTTTTAATGTTGTATTTAAGATAAATGACTCCCAGGTCGCTATGTATGAAGAATATGTACCTATCCCAGGAATGGGAAGTGTTTATTATCCATAACTCTTCTCCAGTAGAGCTTCGTTGTGATATTGAGTTGTGATTAGGGTTGCCCATATGCAATGTGTGTATGAAATGAAGTATATGGGTATGCCGTGAAGGGTTAGCTGTTTCCCTTTTACTATGTCGAGCAGGCATCGGTTAAGTGACCCGCTGGCTGAGATGCTGTGCCGGCCAGGCAGGGTGTGGGCGTATTCTACTGGGCTTTCGAGTGACCCACTAGCTTTTAAGCTAGGTTAGGGTGTGGGTAGAATCACCGGGCTTCTCCGATCTTGCTTTGCGTGGTAGAATTCGGGAACGACTCTAAACCTTCACAGGATTTTAGAATTGTATGTGGTTCTGGGAAGTTTAATCCCTTCCGGCCAGCTTGACCAACGGTGAAGGCATACGATGTTCGGTAAGCGTATGGTGCGTTGGTCAGGTGTCGGTCCACTCCGCCTCGGTGTGTATGGCGCAGGTACCGTGCCACCATGTCGACTGGTCCCTCGGTCCTTGGCGATTATTTGTTCCCCTAATCATATGTAATTCTGGGACCCTAACAGCTTGGTATCAGAGCCGAGCTGACTGTAGGTAAACCTTGCAGGTGGTCGTTAGCTAAGGATCTGATGTTGTCAAAATTATTTATAAAATTAAAAATGAGTTTCAACAAGAATAAGTACGGTTCATTTGCTTCTTATCCCCTTCAATCTTAGATCTGAATTTCTTCTCCCCTAATTAATTTGGTTGCAAAAATGTTTATACATCTCATCCCATCTTGCTTTCCTATGCAAGATGCCTCTGATGCTTTAACCCTTGCTCTTGTGCCTTCTTAGTGAGTGGTGTAGCTGAGTTCTTTCTCTTGCATTTATATCCCTCCAATCTTGCACAAGTATGTTAACTCTTGCCACCATTCATTTTTCGACATGTCAAACTCTACGACCTTCAGCGCTAACTACCCTATTGTAAGAACTCATCTCTGTCATAATGGTCGAGAGATCTCTACCTTGCCAACTAACTTTCCGACTAACCAATAATTCCTATTCCTCGGAGGACATTGATATACTTGCCCCCTTTTGTTTCCCCCGCTCTACCTCTTGAGCCAGTTTATGGACCAATTTCTCCATAATTTGGTGAAACATTCCCTCTATTTCAATCCTCAAAATCTGTACCCAAAGGTGCAGATTTCTCTTCGTATTTTGTCTTTCCGGGTGGGCTCTCACACAATTAAGGTGTGTGCTGTCCCAAAATTTCAGCAAGTCCAAAACTTACTTCTCGGTACCATGGACTAAATTCCTCTTCCTAAAAGTTGGCTAGTGAGTTAAACCTTTTCATATGAAAATTTTGGCTGCTCAATTTTCTTGCATATTGTGTTGAAATATCCCACTCGAAGGTGTTGATAATTCCCGTCATATGCAAGGATATCGCGTGCTATTCATATGAAAGATGTTAATTCCTAGCTCTTGCGCAATCTGTAAACATGTATTACGGCTGCCTATACATGTCTAGTGTCATTGCACCAGTCACTTCTAACTCATCTTATCGCAATTCATGCCCATCGTGACTATATGTCAAGAATTGATTTCCATCTCAAAGTTTCATATAAGTACAATGGAGAGGACACAAATTTAACCAACAACTCCCAATGTGTTAATCCTGATCCATCTAGCTCCATCTCGATTGAGAGATCTCAGAAAGTCCCAAAACCTTATCGGTATACCTTCCATTAACTCAATTCCTCTAAGTATTCCTTCTTAACTCAGAGCATTCCACCTATTTAAAGAAATTGATCTGAGTATCATGACATTTCTCTTTGTGACCATGAGCATACCTCCTTTAATCCAATCATCCATCCTAGATTAAATCCGAGGAATCCAAAATTTAAATGTTTGGGGCTGCATTTGGTGTTGACGTTTCGCTGCTTCGGTTTACCACGTTCGGCTTCGACTTCCTTGGGAACTCTGTGGGCTGTTTTGAGGTGGTTTCCCCCACCATCTCGGTGTTTTCCATTTATCTTCCGCTGCTGTTTTTTTCAATGTTGTATTTAAGATAAATGACTCCCAGGTCGCAATGTATGAAGAATATGTACCTATCCCAGGATTGGGAAGTGTTTATTATCCATAACTCTTCTCCAGTAGAACTTTGTTGTGATACTGAGTTGTGATTAGGGCTGCCCATATGCAATGCGTGTATGAAATGAAGTATATGGGTATGCCATGAAGGGTTAAAGTTGTTCCCCTTTTTACTATGTCGAGCAGGCATCGGTTAAGTGACCCGCTGGTTGAGATGCTGTGCCTGCCAGACAGGGTGTGGGCATATTCTACCGGACTTTCGAGTGACCCACTAGCTTTTAAGCTAGGTTAGGGTGTGGGTAGAATCACCGGGCTTCTCCGATCTTGCTTTGCGTGGTAGAATTTGGGATGACTCTAAACCTTCATAGGATCTTAGAATTGAATGTGGTTCTGGAAAGTTTAATCGCCTCCGGTCGGCTTGACCAACGGTGAAGGCATACGACGTTCGGTAAGCGCATGGTGCGTTGGTTAGGTGTCGGTTCACTCCACCTCGGTGTGTACGACGTAGGTACCGTGCCACCAGGTCGACTGGTCCTCGGTCCTTGGCGATTATTTGTTCCCCTAATCATATGTAATTCCGGGACCCTGACATATCTCCTCTAGAAATCCCGAAACCACCGAACGGACCATCGAACCAGACCGTCCCGGATGTTCCAACCGAATGGTTCGGATGAAGTTTTGGGTCTCCTCTAGAAGTCCCGAACCCACCGACAGGACCGTCCAACTGGACTATCCCGAACAATCCAACCGAATCGTCCGGGTGAAGTTTCGTATCTCATCTAGAAGTCCCGAACCCACCAACCGAACCGTCCAACCGGACTGTCCCGTACCTCGCAACCGAACCGTCTGGATGAAGTTTCAGATCTCCTCGAGAAGTCCCGAACCCACCGACCGGGACCATCGAACCAGACCGTCCCGGACGTCCAACCAAATCGTCCGGATGAAGTTTTGGATCTCCACTAGAAGTCCCGAACCCGCCAATCGAACCATCCAACCAAACTATCCCGGAAAATCCAACCAAATTGTCCGGATGAAGTTTTGGATCTCCTCTAGAAGTCCCGAACCCACCGACCGGACCGTCCAATCAGACTGTCCCAGACAATCCAACGGAATCATCCGAATAAAGTTTCGGATCTCCTCTAGAAGTCCCAAACCCACCGACCAGACCGTCAAAACGGACTGTCCTGGACATTCCAACCGAATCGTTGGACGAAGGTTCGGATCTCCTCTAGAAGTTCCGAACCCACCAACCGGACCGTCCAACCGGACTATCCCGGACAATCGAACTGAATCATCCGGATGAAGTTTCGGACCTAATCTAGAAGTCCCGAGCCCACCGACCGGACCGTCGAACCGGACTGTCCCGGACATTCCAACTGGAATTGTTCGAACGAAGGTTCGGATCTCCTCTAGAAGTCCCGAACCTACCGACCGGACCATCCAACTGGACTGTCTCGGATGTTCCAACCAAATCATCCAGATGAAGTTTCGGATCTCCTCTAGAAGTCTCGAACCCACCAACCGGACGGTCCAACCGGACTATCCTGGTCATTCCAGCGGAATCGTTCAAATGAAGTTTCAGATCTCCTATAGACGTCCCAAACCCACCGACCGGACCCCCGGACCGACCCGACAAGCCGAACCATCTCGAAATTTCCTCCCAGACCATCCGAATGAAGTTCTGGCTCTCCTCTAGAAGTCCCAAACCATCAAGCCGGACCATCCCGAACCTCCCAACCGAATAGTTTTGGATGAAGTTTTGGATCTCCTATAGAAGTCCCGAACCCACCGACCGTACCGTTGAACCGGACTGCCCGGACAATCCAACCAAATTGTCGGATGAAGTTTCGGATCGCCTCTTGAAGTCCCAAACCCACCGATCGAACCGTCCAACTAGACCGTCCGGATGAAATACGGGATCTCCTCTAGATGTCCCAAACCCTCCAATCGGACCATCCTGGACCTCCCAACCGAACTGTCCAAATGAAGTTTTGGATCCCCTCTAGAAGTCCCAAACCCACCGACCGGACAATCGAACCAGACCGTCCCGAACGTTCCAACCGAATCGTCCGGATGAAGTTTTGGATCTCCTCTAGAAGTCCCAAACCCAGCGACCGGACCGTCTTACCGGACCGTCCCGGACAATCCAGCCGGACCGTCCTAGACATTCCAACCGAATCATTCGTATGAAGTTTCGGATCTCCTCTAGAAGTCCCGAACCCACCGACAGGACAGTCTTACTGGACCGTCCCGGACCATCCAACCGGACCTCCCAGACATTCCAACCGAATCGTCTGGATAATGTTTCGGATCTCCTATCGAAGTCCCAAACCCACGGATCGGACCGTCCAACCAAACAGTCTCGAAAAATCCAACCGAATCGTCCGGATGAAGTTTCGGATCTCCTCTAGAACTCCCGAACCCAGCGACCGAATCGTCCAACCAGACCAATCCGGACCATGCAACCGGTCCGTCCCTAACTTTCCAACCGAGCCGTCCGGATGACGTTTAGGATCTCCTCCAGAAGTCCCAAACCCACCGACCGGACACCGTCTTACCAGACCGTCCCGGACCATCCAACCAGACCGTGCCAGACATTCCAACCGAATCGTCGGATGAAGTTTCTGATCTCCTCTAGAAGTCCCGAACCCTGTGATCGGACCGTCCAACCGAAGTCTCCCGGACAATCCAACCGAATCGTCTGGATGAAGTGTCGGAGCTCCTAAGGAAGTCCTGAACCCGCCGACTGAACCGTCCAACCGGACCATCCGGATGAAGTTTCGAATCTCCTCTAGATGTGCCAAACCCTCCAACCAAACCATCCCGGACCTCCCAACCAAATCATCGGGATGAAGTTCTAGATCTGCTGTAGAAGTCCCAAACCCACCGACCGAACCGTCCAACCGGACCGTCTGGATGAATTTCTGAATCTCCTCTAGATGTCCCAAACCCTCCAAATGCCAACCAAAGAAACCAAGAGGCTAAGCATCGTCAAAGTAATCCGCGACCACTGGCTCACCTGCAAAGTCTAGGAATATCCTAGGTGAGTACAAGGTACTCGCAAGTCTTATTCGTGCTTGGTTAGATGCTATGCATGCTTTACTACAGCAGCAATTAAATATGATGTATCCCAAGTTAACAAGATACACAAAATATACAACATGGCACTAACGGTATGAAGGAAAACATGGGAAATAACTTGCAGTCTAGATCTCATATGAATTAAAGTATGAAAATAACACCATTCATCTCATCATTTCCAATTCATTTGGGGCAGCCCACGCCCTAATTTAAGCATGGATCCATCACATTTAACATTTTCATTCAATCTCTCGGATTGTTACCGGCAATACAACTACCATGGGTATAGCGAGTGCATTTCCCTTGGAGGTTACAAGTCTCCAAGTGATATCGAGACTTACCTCAACCATACCCCAATGTCGATTTTGGTAACATCCATGCGGTGATAAGGGAAGTAACACGATGAAGTTACCTCAGGTTGGTATAGCGACAAAAACACTTCTAAACCGGGGGTCGCATCCATGGCATCAATATATACCAACCGTATTCATCGTGTACACCCTTGGCTCTCACATCTCAACCTTAGCATATTCAAGTTGATAGGGCAGCAAGTTTAATTCTCAACCATAGCTGAACATAACACATAATACCTCCTAACATGCTCGATTTACTCAAACCCGATCATACTACTCCAAGCAAACATTCCGCACACAAGCACATATCAGCAAGCATATGAAGTGACAATAAAAGTATGCAACAAGCTCTACTTGCCTTGGTCACAGGGTCCTGGTCTTGAGCACAATCAAAAGCTTGCGGTTCTTCTTCTCCGGGCTCTTTTGTAGGCAATACGAAATACCGGAAACAAACGATGAAAGAAAAGCAATAAGTCTCAGCATGAATGCATCATGAATGGTGCTAGATTTTTATTTCTAAAGTGACTTATGGATGTTAGGAATTCACAGCAACAAGAATTTCTCAATTTGCACTTGTAGAAATTAAGTTATGGTCCTAACAATGCATGCATGTCAAATTACGTTCGAATTCATGTTAGGTGTAAAAATTGCTATTTCCAGTGAATGGTCATGCCCTAAAATGTTTATAATATAGAAGTATTCTGAGATACAAGTCTAACATAGTTTGAATCCCTCAATTTGGAGCTATGACCAATTAGTTATGATTTATCGAAAAACAATACACGAGAGGGATGAAATATCGTACCCTCAAATTTGGTCAAAATTTTAATTCCAAGTTTCAAAATTGTGTCTGAACCAAATTGTAGATAATTTCACAAGGATTCCAAATATATAAAATTTATTAAATTTAGAGCTACGAGCACGAAGTTATGCTATTTTCAAATTGTCCGATTTGGGGACAAAACCCTAAAACCTAATTGCATTATTTCCTGCGAAAATCAGAAACGCTACGGACACACGGGAAACTACCCTAACCCAAATCCTGGCCCAGCTGACAAGCGGGGCCCTCCTGACAGTGCTGACCGGTCAAGGGCGACCCGGTCAGCCGCTGACTGTGCACAGGCGGCCAATCAGAGGCTGCCACGTCGCACCTTCCTCTTTCTCTCTGTCCACGCGACCGGCGAGTAGGGACGGTGGCACGCCCGCTGGAACTTCACCAGAGAGGGCCCAAGGACGTGAGGGGGCACGACGAGCACGAAAACGAGTGGCGGAGCACGCGGGGCTTACCCCCGGTGGCGACGCGCGGAGCTAGGGAAGTCGGAGCGGGGCTCGCGGCGATCGGCAACTGCGGCGGGAGCTGGGCGTCGTCGGTGGCGGGCTTCGGGGCATGGATCTGAGAGGCAGAGGAGAGGGGGAGGTTAGGGAGCAAAGAGAAGGGGGTTGGGGCTCACCGGATGCAGCGGCGCAGCTCACCGGAGTTTCGACCGGATGCGGAGAAGAAAGCGGCGACGGTGAGAAATCACGCGCACGAGAGAAGGGGAGGGAGGCTAGGGTTTGCACGGAGGGAGAGAGAGAGAAACCGGGGTGGTGGCCAGGTGGCTTAAGTAGGGCGGCTGGGACTCGCCGCGGTGGCAGCGCCGCCCATCCTCGCCAACCGACGGCGGCGGCGTGGAGGCCGAGCCCTGACAGGTGGGCCCCACTTACCGGGGAGGGAGGAGGCGCGAAGGGCTGGGGGCGTTTTCCAGAGGAGAAGGTGGAAACGGCGAAAAGGGAAGGCGGGTTTCTGGGCTGGCGGGCTGGGCCGGATGCGGCCCAATATCCTCAGCCCAAACCAGATTCTTTTCTCTTTTTCCTTTTTTGTTTTTCTCCCCTTTTTCTAGCAACAGGACCACAAATCATTTGATTTGGGCATCCACACCAACTCCGAATAATATGAAAATTTTACACAATTTACAAGGTGGCATGTAGAGTCTGCAATAAAATTTGGAGATTATTTGAAAATGTTTTGACACTATTTTGAATTTAATTTCAAATCTGCCTCAAAAGTGAGTTTGAACTGTAGCTAAGTCTTAGATATTTCCAAAAATTCCAAAAATTTATATGTAGCTAGTTCACCCATATTTATAGCCAAATATAGATTTTTAGAGCTTTTTACCTACAAAAATATTGCCTAAGCACTTATCTTCCGTTCTGCCATTTTGGGAATTTTGAATTCAAACACTTCATTTGAGCTAGCAAAACATAATGCTCTTGAATGAAATGTGGGGGAAGGGCATTTGCAAAGTGATCCAGCTAAGGTATCATTGATCTTCTTTCACCTACCGTTGTTGATGTTGGTCGTGGTTAAACAAATAAGTTGATTGGTGTTTGCCAAATTAGTTATAAAAGATGAGATATGTACGCATTCTATAAAACATAGTTTGTCCACATTTGACTTTATGCAAGAGTTGGTACGGGGATGATGACATGTATGCTGGATGAATGCATGACCTAATTTGTGAAATAGAAATGGGTATTACAAAACCTACCCCCGTTAAAAAGATCTCGACCCGAGATCTCTAACGGTCGGCAAACAAGGATGGAAACTCGGTCCTGAGCCAATCTTCGCATTCCCAAGTAGCTTCATCTTCAGTATGGTTGCTCCACTGTACCTTGAAGAAATTGACAGCATGATTCCAGGTTTTGCACTCGGTTTCATCAAGGATGCGAATTGGATACTCTCGATAAGAGAGATCCTCATGGAGCTCTTCCATTTCGGGGTTTGTCTTTGTTTCGGGGATATGTTGACATGCTTTTAGTTGCGACACATAGAAGACATTATGTATCTTGGACAGCGAGGGAGGCAACTCCAATTGGTATGCTAACAGCCCCTCGTTTGGCTAGAATTCCCAACAAAACGACGGCTTGACCTTGAATTGCAGAACAAACACGATCACCTAATTCTCTCTCAGCTATCCTCGCATGAACGTTGGTTTAAAAGAACATGCAAAAGCTATGTTTCAATCCTTATGCATAGAGTGGTTTGAAGCTAAAAGCCACGAGTACAGCAGTATATATAGACTCTATGGCATCCACCCTAGTGTTAGGGTCGAAATCTAACCTAACTCTAACTTCCCTAAGTTATTGGACTCTATTTGGAAAAGAACACATAAAACCTCCGATTTATTTTGATGATTGCGGACAGACCAGAAGGAATCTTTAGAAGGGAGTATACTCGTTGGAAATTACTCGGAGTTAGCTTTCCAACAAGTACTTATTTCTCTAATTTGGAGTTTTTATGTGGAAACCATGACTGTTTTAAATTCAGACCTCCCAGCTGTCCGAACCGAATCCGAACTGAGCCCAACCCTTTCCATCTTCTATTCCTTGCCTTTTTCACTCCAAATCCATGTGGAGTCAACTAAGGAAGTTATTGGGAACCTTTGGATGGTCATGTAAGAGCTGGATCCCACTAATACTTGACGCACAAGTCTCAGACTCTTCTAGTATAGTGTTTCACTTACGTTGTCCGAACTAGCTTGTGCAGCCTTCACTTTTAAGGTCATAACTTTCTCTATAGAGCTCCAAATCATGCACCATTTGATTCATTGTAAAGTAGACTCGATCTCCTGTTGTCCTTTCTCCTCAAGTGGCACATTTTGCTCTCTCACCTCCCGCTGGAACTCCACACGTTCTTGAATCAGCAAACACTTGTGAACCGTTTCAACGTCTAATTCTAACTCTTGAGCTGTATACCTGAGTATCATTAAACAATTGGATTTAGGCAGTATAAAGCTCTCATCGATAATATTAGCATGTTCATTAAGGAGTGAATTCACCTGTTCATGAAGTAGCTTTGCTTTAGCTCTAGGCATTAGACCTTGTGGCGGCTCTATGTGTATCTCCTTGTTGGCATGTTCATCAGCAGCTGGCTTAGATGATGGTGAGCTAGGGATGCCCTCATCATCCTCCCCCTCTTCAGAAGGCATCGCCCTCGATGCTTTATTGTCATCACCAAAGAATGGTAATAATTTGGCAACATTGAAGGTAGAACTCACGCTGTAATCATCACCAGGTAGCTTGATCTTGTATGCATTGTCATTAATCTTTTCGAGTACATTGAATGTTCCGTCACCTCTGGGCGTTAATTTTGACTTGCGTCGAGCTGGGAAATGATCCTTACGGTAATGCACCCACACAAGGTCACTGGGCTCAAAGATCAGCTTCTTTCTCTTCTTGTTCGCCCTTGCAGCAAACATCTTCGCTTTGCACTCAATTCTCTCTTTCACCTTGATGTGCATTTTCTTGACATAATCAGCGCGCTTAGATGCCTCCATATGAGCACAGTGTTGACTTGGAAGGGGCAACAAATCCAATGGCGTAATAGGTTTGAAACCATACATCACTTCAAGGGGCACATCTGTGTAGTCGAGTGGATGGCCTTGTTGTAGGCAAACTCAACATGTGGTAAACAGTCTTCCCATCCTCTGGTATTTCTCTTAATCATGGTTCTCAGTAGCATAGAGAGGGTGCAGTTCACATCACCTCCGTTTGACCATCGGTTTGAGGGTGACAAGTCGTGCTAAATAACAACTTGGTCCCCAATTTTCGCCACATTGTCTTCCAGAAATAACTCATGGACTTGACATCACGATCTGAAATGATAGTCCTAGGTACACCATGCAACCGCACAATCTCCCTGAAAAACAAGTCAGCAACATGCGACTCATCGTTGCTCTTGTGGCACGGTATAAAGTGTGCCATTTTTGAAAAGCGATCCACAACAACAAATATAGAATCTCTCCCCCTCTTAGTCCTAGGCAGGCCTAAAACAAAGTCCATACTAATATCCTCCCAAGGTGCATTAGGATAGGAAGAGGAGTATACAAACCGTACGGATTCAATTTCGATTTCGCCTTGTGGCAAGTAATGCACCGCTGCACATATCGTTCCACATCACGCCTCATCTTATGCCAATAGAAGTGATTGCTCAGCATAGATAATGTCTTATCATGTCCAAAGTGTCTCATTAGTCCACCGGCATGTGATTCCTACAACAAGAGCAAACGCACGGACGATGCTAGAACACATAATTTGTTAGCACGAAACAAAAAGCCATCATGTAAGTGATATTTTTCCTAGCCTTTGCCTTTGTCGCAATGTGCATATGGAACAGCAAAATCATTGTCATGAGGATATAAATCACGCAAACTCTCTAAACCAGGAACGTGTACATCTAAATGATTCACAAGCACACTTTTCCTAGAAAGAGCATCAGCTACCATGTTTTCTTTGCCTTTTTTATATTTCACAATGTAAGGAAATGACTCAATGAATTCAACCCACTTAGCATGATGACGATTTAGTTTAGATTGACCGTGCAAATATTTTAAAACCTCATGATCAGAATGTATAATAAACTCCTTGGGCCATAAATAATGCTGGCAAACTTCTAAAACTTGCACTAACGCATAAAGCTCCTTATCATAGACCAGATAATTCAATTGTGCACCTTGTAGTTTCTCGCTAAAGTAAGCTACTAGTCTACCCTCTTGCATCAATACACCACCAATACCGATTCCACTAGCATCACATTCAATTTCAAAAAATTTAGTGAAATCAGGTAAAACAAGCAATGGTGCTTCAGTCAAACGTTTCTTTAATTTAGCAAAAGCACGTTCTTGAGCTATGCCCCAAGTAAGTCAACACCCTTTTTAGTCAAGTCATTCAATTGGGCAGCAATGGTACTAAAATCCTTAACAAATCACCGATAAAAACCAGCGAGTCCATGAAAGCTTCGTACTTGACTAACATTCACAGGAGTAGGCCAATTCTTAATCGCTTCAATTTTAGACTCATCTACCTCAACGTCTTGTGCTAAAATCACATACCCAAGAAATATCACATGGGCTTTGCAAAAAGTGCACTTTTCTAGGTTACCAAATAGTTTAGCATCACGTAGGACTTCTAGCACTTGACGAATATGAGCAATATGTTCAGTTTCAATTCGGCTATAAATCAGAATATCATCAAAATACACAACCACAAATTTACCAATGCAACACCTTAAAACATGATTCATCAAATGCATGAATATACTAGGTGCATTAGTCAAACCAAAGGACATTACTAACCACTCATACAAACGAAATTTCATTTTAAAGGCTGTTTTCCACTCATCGCCTTCTTTCATCCTAATTTGATGGTAGCCACTACGCAAGTCAATTTTAGAGAATATAACAGCACCACTTAATAGGTCGAGCATATCATCTAAGCGAGGAATGGGATGACGATACCGAATAGTGATATTATTAATCGCTCTACAGTCTATGCACATGCGCCAAGTACCATCTTTCCTAGGAACTAAGATAACAGGAACAGCACAAGAGCTTAGGCTTTCACATGCATACCCCTTGGAGAGAAGCTCTTGGACTTGTTTCTGAATTTCCTTTGTTTCCTCGGGATTGGTGCGGTATGGTGGTCGGTTTGGTAGCGTCTCGCCCGGAATCAAATCAATTTGATGCTCTATCCCGTGGATTGGTGGCAAACTAGCAGGTACCTCCTCTGAAAACACGTCACTGAACTCCTGCAAAACACAAGCAACAACACTAGGAAGAAAAGTCAAGTCATTAGTTGAAAGCAAGGCATCTTTGTACAGAAGTACAAAGTGCACTAAATTGGGATCCTCGCTGAATTCTCTCATCTCTGATTTGGTGGCTAACATTACTAAATTCTGTTGTCCCTCATGTTTCTTTTTACCGCTCAGATTTGGCTTGTGGCGGTCACCCACTGAAAGTGGAGTCTCTCTATTGTTCTCTCAATCTCTCTCACTTTCAGTATGCAACTCAACTTTCTACATGGAAGAGTTCACAATCTGTTGTGGTTTAAGAGGCTTCAAGATGATCTCCTTTTTTGTTCCATCTAAAGGTGTGGCGATTGGTATGTCCATCATGAATAGCGAAACGGTCGTATTGCCATGGCTATCCTAAGAGCAGGTGGCATACTGTCATGGGCACAACGTCACAATCCACGGTGTCAGTGTACTGTCCAATAGCAAAAGTCACATGGACCATATAGTTCACCTTCACTTCCTCTTTGTTGCTCAACATGATATGGACGTGGATGCGGCAAATATTTCAAACCCAACTTATGGCACATGTCCTTGCTGGCCAAATTGTGACAACTCTCGCCATCAATAATCACTTTGCACACCTTGCCATTAGCAAGCTTAGCCAATGTCTGAAACAAATTGCACCGCTGTTCTTGGAACTGTGAAGGTGTCACATTGAGAACGGTTGTGTGCAGACAATGGAGTATTGCTCAACACTAAGAAACTCGGGCTCGCACTCATATTGCTCAATCTCATCAGTGTGCAAAACTGGCTCTGCAGCAAGCAACTCGTCATCACTAGTAGAAACATACCCATCATCTGTAATAAGCATGACCTTTGTATTCAGGCAATCCTTTTGAAAATAGCCAACTCCTTTGCACTTGTGGCAAGTCATATCACATGAAAGTCCCGTCGACCCCATAGAAGAGGCCGCACTAGCGGCGGGTGCCGCTGGTCGGCAAGCCGATGGTGGAGGACCCTCTAGCTTCTTACTTGCTGAGCTACGCACTACTGAATTGCTCCTGGAGACTGTACTCTTGCTTGGCTGATTGTTATTGTACGGCTGCCCCATGCTTGTAGAAAAAGGGAGTGAGTAGCAAACCGTGCGTCTTCAACAACTTGGCGCTTAGCTTCATGCGCTTGGTGCAGCAACTCGATCATATCATTGTACGGGTGGTGATTGACGATGCGCTTGACTGCATGATTCATACCAGCTAGAAATCTTGCCATTGTTTGTTCTTCAGTCTCGCGGACATCAGCATGGATCATGATAGTCTCCATCTCCTTATGATATTCATCAATTGACTTCAAACCTTGTCGTAGCCTAGTCAACTTTCCAAAGAGTGAACGCTTGTAATGGCGAGGTACAAAACGGGCACGCAAGTGTTGCTTCATCTGTTCCCAAGTGATAATAGGTAATGGCGCTCCATACGCTTGTGAACAAACTGCTCCCACCAATGTGCAGCATACTCATCCAAACCATTGGATGCAACTAACAATTTTTTCTCATTGGAGTAGTTGTTCATCCGAAAGAGCTTATCAACTTTTAGTTCCCACGTGAGGTATTCTTCCACATCGGTTCCACCTGAAAACACAGGAATAGAAAATTTGGGCTTAGCGACAAAATCCTCGTCATCATCTTGTCTACGACGATGCCCGTTGTTGTTATTGTGGTGACGAGCCGGTTGGTTGTTGTAGTCATCATGTAACACATCATGGCCAAAAAATTCAGCCTCATCAGCCCAGCTATGCGCACCGACGAAAGCAACAATATGGGCCCCCAGCTAAACGCCCCCTCCTTGAACACCATGGCCACGCCCGAGGGCAGCTGTGTGTAAGATGGCTGGCACCATGATGTCTTGTTGTGCCACAATTCGATGTGCTTGTCGCTGCCTTCATTCCTCATCTAGACGTATAGCACGCTCCTCGTCTGTCTCAGCACGTGGCGTGACGCGCCAAGCAGGAGGAACCATAGGTTGCACACGAGGTCCATGCACACTCACGGCATCAGCTCGCATACCCTCACGTGTAGGGAGAGCTGCAAACATTGCCCGCATCTCCTGAAAGTTGGCGTTGATTGCCATACGTAGCTGTGTGACCTCCTCTCCAAGAGAGTGCAAACCAGTTTGAACTTCTCTGAGTTCATCACGGACCTAGCCATCTCCATCCTTGATCTCCTTTAGAAGTACTGCACGTAGCGCATGGTACTCGGTCCATGTAACCGGTGCATCCAGGTTACAGGAGTTCTCCTAAGGTCCTGACATGGTAGACGAACTCACAAATAGCAAGCAAGATTATATCCGAGTTAGGAAAACAAAACCACTCACAACTCATGGTTATGGAAATAAGACAATCTTACCGTTCCGAAGTGAATTAGAGACAGCAAATTTACACTTATGGCAGCGAACAAAAAAATACCAAGTAACGTATGAGCATAACCGAGAGCAAGGTAGCACACAACACGGATGTAGGTGGAGCTTGGTGGGGAACCCTATGAAATTCTGAACCTCGAGTGCCGAGTTAAATCACAAATCACCAAACCACAATGCCTAGTTTCTGATCAATAAATATAAGTGAAGAGTGGACAGCAACACACGCACAAAGATAATGGGACTATTGCAATCAAAATAATGAGCTATAAAAATTTAGAGTGTCGGCAAAGCTCGTATTGCAACAGTTCAAGGAGAGACGCTAGCTATTGCTCAAATATGAAAGAAGAGGGTACAAGATTGCTCAACTACTTGTGCAAAAGAGTGGAACAAAATTGAATGATATACAGCCCCAAATAAGATAGCACTTGACATGATAATAGAACTTGGCCACTTTTTGTTTCTTTTTCTTCTTCTCTTTTTTTTCTTCTTTTCGGTTGTTTTTTCTATTTTTTTTGGCCAACAAACATGCAAAACAGCAGGGAGCACAATAACTTGATGAAACAAAATTTAGTGTGCACAACCTAAACAATGAGCAGTCCCTTGAGCAAATCTATAGCTAGTCTCAATAGGTGAAAAGATAGCGCAAAAATGGTGGATCTCACTAACAATGCAGCAACCATGGTTCCAAAATTTTGTGGCTAATATTTTTTTGTATTTTCTGGTTTTGATGACACCAACAGTAAGTAGATGACACAAGCTTTCGAACAGATCAAGAAACACGTGATTTGGACATCAAATGCACACGAAAGGACCAAACAAATTGGAACCAAAACAATGGTTAAAGTGATGCAAAAGGAACACAATTAGCAACTCGACACTATAATCTAGTAAAGTGGACCTAACACGACGCACCAAAATTGCAGAAGTCAAACTATGGCAAAACACAAAATTTTTGTAGGCTTTTTCTGGGTGTATAGGATAGAAACTAGATGTCTAAAACAACGGGTAAATAGCTCTCACTGAGTGGCTCTAGAATCTGATACCACGATGATACGGGGTGGCCCGATCTTCTCGGCGAGGAACCGTGGATAAATGGTATGAATAGATGATCTCGCTATGGCACCAATGCACGAACCCTCAACTCTTTGGAAAACACCCAAACACATCGGTAGAAGATCATCGCGAGACCACAAGCAACGATCACCAAATCCCCAATTCCCAACGGAACAACGGCTTGACCTTGAATTGCAAAACAAACACGATCACCTAATTCTCTCTCAGCTATCCTTGCATGAACGCTGGTTTGAAAGAACAAGCAAAAGCTATGTTTCAATCCTTATGCATAAAGTGATCTGAAGCTAAAAGCCACAAGTAAAATAGTATATATAGAATCTAGGACATCCACCCAAGTATTAGGGTCGAAATCCAACCTAACTCTAACCTCCCTAAGTTATAGGACTCTATTTGGAAAAGAATAGATACAACCTCTAACTTGTTTTGATGATTGCGGACATACCAGAAGGAATCATTGGATGGGCGTATACTAGTTAGAAAGTACTCAGAGTTAGCTTTCCAGGAAGTACTTATTTGCCTAATTTGGAGTTCGTATGCAGAAACCACGGCTGTTTAAATTCAGACCTCCTGGCTGTCCGAACCGAGCCCAACCCCTTCCATCTTCTATTTCCTTGCCTTTTTGGCCCCAATCCGTGCGGAGTCATCTAAGGAAGTTATTGGGAACCTTTGGATGGTCATGTAAGAGTTAGATCCCACCAATACTTGACGCACAAGTCCCAGACTCTTCAAGTATAGTGTTTCACTTCCGTTGTCCGAACTAGCTTGTGCAGCCTTCAGTTTTAAGGTCATAACTTTCTCAATAAAGCTCCAAATCATGTACCGTTTGATTTGTTAGAAAGCAGACTCAATCTCCTGTTGTCCTTTCTCCTCAAGTGGCACATTGTCCTCCCTCACCTCCCGCTAGAACTCCACACGTTCTTGAATCAGCAAACACTTGTGAACCGCTTCAATGTCTCCTTCTAACTCTTGAGCTGAATACCTGAGTATCATTAAACAATTGGATTTAGGTAGTATAAAGCTCTCATCGATAATATTAGCATGTGCATTAAGGAGTAAATTCACCTGTTCATTAAGTAGCTTTGCTTTAGCTCTCATCGATAATATTAGCAGTTCTATGTGTATCTCCTTGTTGGCATGTTCATCAGCAGCTGGCTTAGATGATGGTGAGCTAGGGATGCCTCATCAGATCTCCTCTAGAACTGCCGATCCCACCGACCGGACCGTCGAACCGGACTGTCCCACACATTCCAACCGAATTGTTCGGATGAAGTTTCTGATGTCCTCTAGAAGTCCCGAAACTACCGATCGGACCGTCTAACCGGACCGTCCAGGACAATCCAACTCAATCGTCCAGATGAAGTTTCGGATCTTCTCTAGAAGTCCCGAACCCACTGACCGAACCGTCCAACCGAACTGTTCGGATGAAGTTCTGGATCTCCTCTAGATGTGCAAACCCTGCAACCGGACCGTCCCAGACCTCCCAAAATGAACCATCTAGATGCAGTTTCGGATATCCTCTAGAAGTCTCGAACCCTCCAACAGGACCATCCAACCGGACTGTCTCGGACATTCTAACCGAATCGTCCGGATGAAGTTTTGGATCTCCTCTAGAAGTCCCGAAACCACCGACCGGATGGTCCAACTGGACAGTCCTTGTGAGGGACCCAGTATTGTAATCCGATTCAAGGAATTCACAACAAGTGAAGACAGTGACCATAGCCGCTACCTGCGACGGACTATGGCCTACCCCCGCTGTAATACCCACTTCTCACGATTAGGATTTTGCATTCATCTCACATTCATGCCATCATCCCCACATCCACCTTGCATAAACTTAAACGTGCTAAGATTTTATTTTATAGAATACGTACATATCTCATCCTCGGTGGATAATTTTACAAACACCAATCAACTTATTTGAATTATCAAATAGCAATGTTAGTAATAGAAGTGAAGAAAATTAGTGAACCTCTTGATGGACCATTATCCCAAGTTCCATTCCCCAAAAGACTTCATCCAAAATCATCTTACATTACTAGCTCAATGAGAGATTAGAAAATCAAATAGAAGAAGGGCTGGTTTGTAATTATATGATTAGGCAACATTTCCTTAAATGAAAAGTCATAAAACTTTGTAAATAGCCTTGAAAATGATGACCCTAGCTACAGGAAAAAATTTAGAATTTTTGAAGGATTTTATGACCTAGGCATAGTTCAAACCCATTTTTGGGGCCTATTTGCATTTAAATTCAAATTCAGGTCAAATCAATTCCAAATGACCTCAAAATTTTACAGTAGCTTCTAAACACTATTTTAGGGGTTGTGTAAAAATTTCAATTTATTTGGAGCTCGTTTGGGTGCTCATTTGAATTAAACAAGTAGATCTGTTTGCAAAGGAAAAAGAAAACAAAGAAAAGAGCAAAGGGAACCGGGCCGAGGCCCATTCGGCCAAGCCCACAGGCCGGCCCGCTAAACCCCCGTCAGCCCCGAACCCGCTTTCCCCCTCCCATTTGTAACGTCCCCATTTTGGCAATTAGGTTTTACTTGCATTCATGCATACATGGCATCACCTCCACCCACACCTCATGTAAATCTGGAAGAAATGTGATGGCACTTTATCGAATACGTACATATCTCACCCTCGGTGGGAATTGTTGCAAACACCAATCAACGTATTGAAATCATAGAATATGTACATATCTCATCCTCGATGGATACGCTATTAAACACCAATCAACTTATTCGAAGTATTCGAATTAAAAATTTTACAAACACCAATCAACTTATTCGAAATACTCGAATTAACAAATTCATCGATAAAAGTGGGGGAAGTCATCAAACTCTCCGATGAGTCCCCGTCCTTAACTCCAAACCCTAAAAAGAGCTAGGATTAGGGTTGAGAGAATATAGCGACTTCTAGCGGATGAAAAGTTCTCAAACTCCACAAATAGCTCCAAAAGTGAAAACCTTAGCTCTATGTCAAATTCCAGAATTTTTGGAGAACCTTAGGACCTAGCTCTAGTTCAAATCGTCGAATTAGGTCAAACCCTAAGTTGAACTGTACATCCATTCAAATTAGCTCCAAATCAACCCAAACTTCTACAGTAGCTCAAGAATAAAGTTTAGAACCCCCTGTAAAAATTTCAAATCATTTGGAGCAAAATATGCACATAAAATGATAAGAGGGGTAGTTCTGATTTCCAAAATTAAAAAGAAAAAGAAAGACCCTAAACTACTCGGGCCAGAAGCCTACTCGGCCGGCCCAGCTGGCCAGCCCACTTCACCCCGCGCGCGCGCCTCCCCCGCCTCCCCCGCCTTCTCCCGCTGACAGGCCGGCCCCGCCTGCCAGCCTCCCTCCTCTCTCGCTCCCGCGCCTGAGCCCGCGCGTCAGGTCTTCCCCCTCCACGTCGCCGCCGAGGGCTGGCCGGAGTGGGCGGTGCCCCCGCTTCCGACAGCGGCTGTCCGAGCCGCCGCCGCCCTATAAATGGGCTGCTCTCGACAGCTCCTCTCCTCTCCTCCCCACTCCTCAAACCCTAGCGCCCAGCTGCCCTCTCCCCGATCTTCTTCCTCCTCTCCGGTCTCCGGCTCCGACGAGAGATTCCGAGGCCTCCGGTGAGCAATCGCCTCCTCCATTGCGCTCGGGACCTTCCTCTTGTTGCTCCTCATCTCCCCCTCCCTTCTATTCCACAGATCCGCGCCAGAAACCCCGATTCCACCGCCTTCGTCTCCAAGTCCGGCAGCAGCTCCGACGACCTCTCGCGCTCGTTCTGGTGAGCCTCAGGCCCCATCTCCTAGCCCCTAAGCATCCCCTCTCCCTCTCCAACCTCCCTCACCTCCTCTCCTCGCAGATCCGTGTCTGGAACACCCCGACGCCGATGACCCGAAGCCCCATCGCCGCCTCCCTCGTCACCGGCCGCCTTCCCGACCTCCCCACTCCTCCCTGAGCACCGAATCGTCCTCGGGGTAGCTCCCGATCCTCCTGCCCCTTTTCCCCGAGCAAGCAGAGCACCGGAGCTCCCTCCGGTAAGCCCTCCGGCGAGCCGCCGCCGTCTGAGCCCCAGCTCCGGCCGGTCCCGAGTGAGAGAGAGAGATCAGAGGGGAGCCGCGTGGCCTCCTCTGATTGGCCCCGGATGCCCGGTCAGCTGCTGACTGGGATTCCCTGCCCAGTCAGCACTGACCCGAGGGCCCCACATGTCATCCCGAGGGGGTTTATGTGTTGAGGAATTGGTGTGAACTGAGGCCAGGTGCGCGTAAGATTTGAAGTTTAGGGTTGGGTAGGCTTCGGGTGAACCTAGCATTTAGGGTTTGGACTGTTTAGGGGTAGTTTTTGTTTTACATTTCAAACATTCGTAACTTTTAAACCACACGTCCAAATTTGATAAATTTTATATATTTGGAAAGCTTATGAAATTCTCTACAAGATGGCCGAATCAAAAATTAATTTTGAGCACATGCACAAGATAATGTCTAGGGTAGATGTTTAGCCACCGTCGAGGGTCGGTAAACCCTAACTTCGCGACGGTAGCTCCGATTTCGACAAGCCTTATAGTTTTGGAAACCTTGAGGGATTTCCTAGGACTTGGCACCATTAGATTTCCAATAACGACACGTGCGCGACGGATCTTTGTAGGGTGTGAGTTGTAGTCCCTTTTATCGTCGTCGTGGTCAACAAACCCTAGCTTCGCGACCGTAGCCCCGAATTGCACGAATTCAGTTGTACTAAACTTGTGTTTCATACTGTAACCTAATAACAGTAATATTGAACCTATTCACTATGCTCCGCTGCTAACGGCGTAACCCTAATTCATCGAGACCCCTTAACCTGACATGCATGCATGATTAGTGTTCCCCCGTAACTTCGACAAGTTAACCTGACACCACGTATGTAGTAATAACTCCTCGACACCCGCTGTACACCTTAGGCACATGTAGCCCGCATCATTCATACATGCATACATGTTGATTGTTAAAGTATTTCATTTCTTGTTATTTTCCGGTATCGCTCACTTCAGAGCCCGAAGAAGAAGACCACCCGGCTTACGACCCCACGCAAGACCAGGAACAACCAGATCAAGGCAAGCAGAGCTTGTTGCATCCTTTAATTGTCTATTACTTACTTTACGTATCTATATGTCAATGTGTGGGTCGTTGTTCGGAAATTGTGGTCGAGTTCGGTTAAACTAGCATGTTAGGATGTGTTGTGTTGTAGGTCTAGTCAAGGTTGAAATTAATCGATGCACTAAATACTTGAACCTACTAAGGTGAGATGTGAGAGTCGAAGGAAAAAGGGTCAGCTGGATAAAGTTGGTATCATTGAAGGAGCATGTTGCGACCAGGTGTATGGAGAGTGTTGTCGCGATACCAACCCTGAGGTGACTCCAGCGTGATTACTTCCATTGTCACCGCGTGGTCGTTGTCGAGATCAACACTAGGGTATGTCGGATGGTAAGTCTAATTCCGCTTGGAGCCTTGCAACCTCCAAGGGATAATGCTCTCGTATACCCGTAGTGGTTGCATCGTCGGAACGGTCCGAGAGATTGAACGAATTTATGTATTTGATGGTTCAATTTGGATTTGATCTATGGGCTGTCCCCAATTGATTGGAAATTAGTTACATGAATGTGTTGGTGGTTTGACATGGTTATGTTTGTTGCCCGAGTAGTATGTTATCTACCTTGCCCTCCCCTCACGTTATTTGTGCTATGTTTTTAAATTAAGTATATTGTTACTCTGAGAAGCATCATGTTTATTTCCTGCAGTAGTAAATCCATGCGTAGGACATTTAATCAAGCACGAATAAGTCTTGCGAGTACTTTTGTACTCACCTAGGTTATTCCTAGAGCTTGCAGGTGAGCCGGTGGTCGAAGACTATTTTGATGATGCTTGAAATTGTGTATCCTCGGTAGTGTTCGACTCATGGGATAGGTTATAGTTTTTGGTCAGCGGTCACTGTGCCACTGTGGGGCTCATTTACTTTGCTTCCGCTGTTGTTTAAATACTCCGTACTCGGATATGTTTTCGGTTATGGCCGAATGATGTAATGTGTTGTCCCATCGTGGACAGTTACTAGAAATATCGTATTTGTAGAGCTTTGTTATGATATGCAAGTTATTAATTCAGGCTACCCCTACACAATGCGTGAATGATATGAAGTGTATGGGTATGCCGTGAAGAGTCGAAGCCGTACCTCTTTTACTAAGTCGAGCAGGAGTCGGTTGAGTGACCCGCTGGCTGAGATGCTGTGCCAGCCAGGCAGGGTGTGGGCATGCTCTATCGGGCTTTCGAGCGACCCACTAGCTTTCGAGCTAGGTTAGGGTGTGGGTAGAATCGTCGGGCTCCTCCGATCTTGCTTGGCGTGGTAGGATTTGGGAACGACTCTGAATCTTCACCGGGTCTGGGAATCGTATGTGACTCTGGGCAGCTTGGTCGCTTCCGGCCGGCTTGCGTTGGTCAGGTGTCGGATCACTCCACCTCGGTGAGTACGGCGCAGGTACCGTGCCACCCGGTCGACTGGTCCTTCGGCCCTTGGCGACCTTTCATCCCCTTAGTCATATGCAATTCCGGGTCCGTGACACCATTTCCCATTTTCTCTCCTGGAAAGCGCCTCCGGGCTTTTTGCGCCTCCTCCCTCTCCCACCGCGTGGGGCCCGCCTGTCGGGACCCTGCCACCACGTCTCCGCCGCCGGTAGGCAAGGAGGGGCGGCGCGGCCACCCCGGCGTCTCGACCGCCGCCCATTTTAAGGCCGTCCCAACAGCACCCCCTCTCTCCTTTTTCCTCCCCCACGCCACTCCAGACCCTAGCAGCTCCCCCCTCTTCTCCCCATTGCCGGAGCTCCATCGCGCCGCTTTCTTCCTCGCAGCTGGCGCCACTCCGGCGAGCCCCCATCTGCCGCTCCGGTCCTCCCCGAGCTCCCTTTCCTTGCCCTTGAGCACCTCTTCCTCCTACCTAGCCCCCTCGCCTCCTCTATTTTTCAGATCGGTGCCCGAGGCCCTCCACCGACGAAGCCCCGGTCACCGCCGCCATTCTCCGCGCCACGAGCTCCACCCCGACGCCCTCCGTCTCCCCACGCCGGTGCACCAGACTTGGGTGAGCTGCTGCTCCTCCCACTGCTCTTCCCTAAGCACGCTGTGCCTCGGTATGCCATCCCGGCCATCTCCGGCGAGGCGCCGGCGTGAGCTCCTCCGCCCGAGCTCCTCCTCCGGCCGAGCTAATGAGAGAGAGAGAGAGAATGTGTGAGGAAGAGAAGGGCGACGTGGCGGCTCGGGATTGGTTGCCCGAGCCCCGTCAGCACCGAAGTGGACCCCGCATGTCAGCTGGTCCGAGTAGACTTAGGGTAGTTTCTCGGGTGCGCGTAGAAAATTAGGTTTTCGCAGATTAGGGTTAGGGTTTAACTCAATTTTTCTGACGATTTTCAAACAGGCGTAACTTTTGAACTGTAGCTCCGATTTCAACAAATTTTATATATTCGGAAACCTCATGAAATTTCCTACAATCTGGTTCAAACAAAATTTGAAAATTTGAAATGTAAATCCAGACCAAATTTGAGTTTTAATTAGTTCATCCCTCCCGCGCATTATTTTTTGATAAGTCATAACTTGATGGTTATAGCTCCAATTTGAATGATTCCAGTTGCGATAGAATCGTATCTCAAAGCATTTTCATGATATGAACATTTTTAGGACCTACCCATCCATCATGAATAATAACCTTCAACCCTAACTCGAAGCTGGGCTTAATCTATCATGCATGCATAGTTAGGGCAACAACTCGGTTTCGACGACTTCAACTTTAGAGACTCTTGTCACAGTAGGATTCTAACTTGCATAAGTCACTTTAGAAGTTAATTTCTAGCATTACTCATCATGCATTCATGTTGGACCTTATTGCTTCTCTTTATCGTTTCCTTTTTCTGGTATTTCGCGTTGTTTGCAATAGAGCTCGAAGAAGGAGACCACCAGGCTCTCGACTCCGCTCAAGATCAGGAACTTTGTGAGCAAGGCAAGCAGAGCTTGTTGCACTTTATTATCGTTATTTCGTATGCTTGTCTATATGCGCTCGTGGTCATAACTCGTTAAACTAGCATGTTAGGTTTGTGGTATGTTATGTCTCATTGTAGCTGAAAATTAATTTGGATGCCCCATCAACTTGAATTGCTTAAGTGAGATGTGAGGGCCGAAGGGGGGTACACGATGAATAAAGTTGGTATTAATTGAAGCTATAAGAGCGACCCCAGTGTTTGAAGTGTTTTTGTCGCTATACCAACCTGAGGTGACTTCATCGTGTTACTTCCCTTACCACCACGTGAACATTACCGGAATCTCTGCTATGGGTTTATCTGATGGTGAGTCTCAGTCACTTGGAGACTAGCTACCTCCGAGTGAAGAGCACTCGTTATTCCCATGGGGATGTATTGCCGGTAACGGTTCAAGAGATAGACTGGACATGATGTGTGATGAATTGATGATTAATTGGGAGCGTGGGCTGCCCCAAATGAATTTGGAATGTCATGATTGATGCTTTCATGTTTGTACTTTTATTAGTATGCAACTTGAGCTGCAAGTTACTTGTCATGCTTTCTTCCTATAATGTTGTCAATGCCATGTGGTTTACTTACACCTTGTTACTTTGGAATGCACCATGTTTATTTGTTGCCGTAGTGAATCCATGTGTAGGACATTTAATCAAGCACGAATAAGTCATGCGAGTACCCTTGTACTCACCTAGGATATTCCTAGATCATTGCGGGTGAGCCAGTGGTCGAGGACTACTTCGATGATGCCTAGTTGCTCGGTTTTCTTGGTTGGCTATCGACTCGTGGGATTTTGTTTGTTTTTGGGCAGCGGCCGATGCACCGCTGTGGGATTTGTCTCTTTATTCCGCTGTTGCAAGTTTATTTCAGATTTGACTAAACTTCCGGTTTTCGCCGAATGATATAATCTTTATAGTTCACAATGTGGACAGCTAGTGTAGTATCGTATCATAGTGGTTCGTGTGATGATATGCTGGCTGTCCAACATATGCCCCCACCTCCCGTCTGTCATGCGTGTATGTTGAAATGGGGAGTGTGGTTGGATGCATATGGAGGTACTTGTTATTTTATTTCGATTCAAGTGAAGTGCAAAGTGAATGTATGGTCCATTGCCAAAGTGAGTCATACGCATTGTGGCGTATGTTTTTGGAATCATGATCCCTCAATCAGGCCGTGGTGAGTCATACGCATTGTGTCGTATGCATGTCGCACGGGGCGAGGGTGGGTCATAGTCCGTCGTAGGTAGCGGCTATGGTCACCGTCTTCACTTGTTGTGAATTCCTTAAATCGATTTAAAATGCCGGGTCCCTCACAGCTTGGTATCAGAGCCGAGCTGACCGTAGGAAGCCAATTGCAGGTGGTCATTAGATAAGACTTGGCATCGCCGAGAAAACTATTTGCAAAGTTAAAACCCTATGTTTAAAATCAGCAAGTAGATTGCTTCTTTATTCCTTGCCCCCATCGATCTTAGTTCTGAATTTTTTCCTTTCCTATTGCATTTGTTTTTGGCTGTGGCTGACCTTGACCCATTCTCTGCTTTGTTAGATGGCTTCTCCTCAGTTGGTGCATGCTATCCATGCTTTGGATGTTGATGGGTTTCCGGAGGTACTTTTGTACATGCTTCGGGAACTCGGATTCCCATATCTATCTCGGAGTATCTTGTGCATAGAGCCGACCTAAGGTTTGGCATGTACGAGTACCAGGCGCGCGTGTTCATCAAACCGCGTGAGAGTGACCCTCCACATCAGTCGTGTTTCTTCAATGGCTATGGAGCTGAGTTGGAGTCTGCAGGTCAAGATGCCGCTTACTCCGCCATATGCCATCTTCGCCATGAGCTTCCGGGCCTCGCCGAGGGCCCCTTCTCCTATTTCCCATCGCGGACTCCCATGGAGGACGTGGCGCCATCCGAAGACTTCACCCAAGAGAGCAACATGGCACTAGCCCATTTGGGGCGCCTCGTCCGATCCTTGGACGTGGCGTATCGTGCCCGTGGATTCGAGATGAGGCGGTATCATCATCGTCTCCTCATCTCCCTGGAGCTTGCTCATCACCAAAGGATGGACTTTGCCGCACCCCCTCATTTTTGGACCGGGGAGGGCATCTACTCGGTCTATGAAGGAGGTCCGTGGGTGCACCATTATCCGTCGGTGGGCAGAATAGAGCTTGGTAGCCACCCCGACGTCTTGCGTCCATAAATGACGGTGGGCAGCGCTCGTCGCATCCCCAGTGTTACTCCTCCTTATGGGCATGGGATTCCTTTGTTCCATACCATGATTCCTCTCCCCGTTGATTTGGAGGCTTATGAGATCCGTCGCCGCAACGAAGGAGCTCCGTATAGTCCCTAGCAGTGCTATCCAGATTTCAGCATCAAATTGTGGCTTGTCTTTTGGTGGTGTAAGCTGAACCAAAATCTTAGGTTTTAAGGTATCTTTTGGAGGCATGTAATTGGGTAATGGTGGCTGCAATTTTGGCACATTGTTAACGTTTATTTCGCCGTAAGGTGATCTAAACTTGTATGAACTATGTCGAACGTATTAATGCACTTGTGTATTATTGTCAATCGTTTTTGCAATTATTTTGTACTTCATTTTCTTGTGAAAATGCGTATGAAATGATGTGACATATTCATGTATACCCCGCTGAACCGTTATGGAAATGTTTTGCTTTCCAAGTCTCTCGAGTTGTCGTCTCATCCTGTTGTCAATTGGTTGCAACAGGATGGCTTCAGGAACACGTGGAGCTGCACGAGGCCGCCGCGAACGTGACGAGGAGGAAGTGCCACCTCCTCCCCAGCAACCCAACATCGCAGACCTGCTAGCGACCCAAAACCGAATCCTCGAGCAGCTGGTGCGCAATCAAGGCGCAGGAGGTGGTCAAGCCCGCGGTAGTCTAGCTGATTTTCAGCGGACCCAACCAGCAACCTTCGACCGAGCAGATGATCCGTTGGAGGTAGACAATTGGATCCGCACCGTTGAGAGGAACCTTCAGCTAGCCCAATGTCCAGAGGCCGATAAAGTCAATTTTGCCTCCCACTACCTTGAAGGAGCTGCAGCTGATTGGTGGGAGAACTTCCTGGCAATGCAAGCCCCCAATCATGTGGTCACGTGGGCCGAGTTTTGAACCGGCTTCCGTGAGTTCCACATCCCTTCTGGTGTTATGGCGCTGAAGAAAGAAGAGTTCCGTGACCTTCGCCAAGGCAAGAAGCCCATCCTGAAGTTCCTCCATGAGTTCAACCATTTGGCGCGTTATGCACCCCGTGAGGTATCCACTGATGAAGACAAGGTTGAGAAGTTCATGGGCAAGTTGAATGAAGAGATGCAGGCTAAGCTCGGCACAGTTGATGTGCACAACTTTCAGCATCTCATGGATAAAGCCATTAAAGTGGAGGCCAAGGAGTCAGCCCTCAGCCACTCTCGAAAGCGCGAGAGAGAATTGCTGAAATCTGCTGCAAGCAGTTCGCAGAAACCAAGGACGTGGCAGCCACAACCACCCCGTCCTGCGGGACCGCACCCACCCAGGCCACAAGGTTATGCGCCTCGTCCTCAACAGCAAGGTTTCCAACCTCGTCCCCAGGGAGGACAGCCGCGGTCTTTACCCGACTTAAGCAAGGTTAAGTGCTACAACTGCGGAAATATGGGGCATTATGCAAACAATTGCTCCCATCCGCGCTTGGGACTCTCCTTTGCCCCTAAGGTGCAGCAAGGACAATCCAGTGGAGGACCTCAAGCCAGGGGACCAGCCCCCAACAAACCCCAAGGCGCCGGCCGTGGTAGGGTAAACCACGTCACCGCCGAAGAAGCGCAGGATGCACCAGAGGTGATGTTGGGTACGCTTTCCGTAAACTCAACTCCCGCCACCGTTCTTTTCGATTCCAAAGCATCCCATTCCTTTATATCCAACAAGTTTGCACATGATAATCATGTTCCATCATCAGCATTGCATCATCCCCTCATTATTGCAACACCCGGCTCGGAACTAAGGACTGAGCTCGTTTGCGAGGGTGTTAAGCTAGAAATTGGTGGAGAGATATTTCTAGCTAATATGGTGGTTCTCGGATCAAAGGGTTTAGATGTTATTTTGGACATGAATTGGTTGGTCCAACACAAGGCAAAAATAGATTGTGCCGAAAGGTCTATCTCCCTTGTCGCCAACTCCGGCAGAGAAGTGAAGTTCGTGTCGCCATCTTCGTCAGGGCGTCTTTTTGCCATGAGCGGCACCCAAGACCAGGGAATTGAGTTTGTCCCCGTGGTATGTGAGTACCCAGATGTCTTCCCCGAGGAATTGCTGGGTATGCCTCCTGACCGTGCAGTGGAATTCATTATCGATCTTCCACCCGGTACTGCCCCTGTTTCGAAGCGACCGTATCGGATACCCCCAAATGAGTTGTTGGAGACGAAGAAGCAACCCAAGGAGCTTGAGGACAAGGGCTTTATTAGACCTAGTTCCTCGCCATGGGGTTGCCCTGCAATTTTTGTGAAGAAGAAGGATTCGAGCTTGCGGATGGTAGTTGACTATCGCCTGTTAAATGAGCTCACGGTGAAGAATAAGTATCCTCTTCCCCGGATCGATGATTTATTTGATCAATTGGCCGGAGCTTGTGTCTTCTCCAAGATCGATCTCAGATTGGGCTACCACCAAATAAAAATCAGATATGAAGATATCCCAAAAACAGCCTTTACCAGACCGTCTTATCGAACAGTCCCAACCATCCAACCGGACCGTCCCAGCCATTCCAACCGAGTCGTCTGGATGAAGTTTCTGATCTCCTCTAGAAGTCCCGAACCCTCTGACCGGACCGTCCAACCGGATCTTCCGAACAATCCAATCGAATCGTCTGGATGAAGTTTCGAATCTCCTCTAGAAGTCCCAAACCCACCGACCAAACCGTCCAACCGGAACATCCGGATGAAGTTCCAGATGTCCTCTAGATGTCCCAAACCCTCCAACCGGACCATCCCGGACCTCCCAACCGAATCGTACGGATGAAGTTCTGGATCTCCTCTAGAAGTCCCGGACCCTCCGACCGGACTGTCCCGGACCTTCCAACAGGAGCATCCGGATGATGTTCTAGATCTGCTCTAGAAGTGCCGAACCCTCCGACCAGACTGTCCAATAGAACCGTCCTGAACCGTCCAATTGGACCATCCCGGACGTTCCAACCGAACCGTCCGGATGATGTTTCGGATCTCCTCTAGATGTCCCGAACTCTCCGACCAAACCGACCGACCGGACCGTTCCGAAACTTCCTCTTAGACCGTTTGGATGAAGTGCTAGATCTCCTCTATTTTTTTGAACCCTACGATAGGACCGTCCAACCGAAACGTCCCGAACATTCCAACCTGACCGTCGAGAATCTTCCAACTGAACCGTCCGGATGAAGTTCTGGATCTGCTCTACAAATCCCAGCTCTCTGACCTGATTGTCCAAGCAGACCGTCCTGAACCATCCAACCGGACCGTCCCGGTAATATCTCACAGACCGTCTGGATGAATCCATGGATCTCCTCTAGAAGTCCCTAACCCGCCGACTGGAGCATCCAACCGGACTATCTCGAACCTTCCAATCGAACCATCTAGATGCTAGATCACCTCTAGAAGGCCCGAACCCCCCGACCGAGCCGTCCAGATGAAGTTTCGGATCTCCTCTAGTAGTCCCGAAACCTCCGACTAGACCGTCCAACTAGACCATCCCAGAACTACCTCCCAGACCGTCCAACCGGACCATCCCGAAACTACCTCCTAGACCATCCGGATGAAGTTCTGGATCTCCTCTAGAAGTCCCAAACCCTCCAACCGGACATTCCAACCGGACCGTCCAGGACCTTCCAACCGAACTGTCCGGATAAAGTTTTGGATCTCGTCTAGAAGTCCTGAACCCTTTGATCGAACCGTCCAACCGGACCTTCCCGGAACTTCCTCGCAGACCATCCGGATGAAATTTTGGATCTCCTCGAGAAGTCCTAAATCCTCCGACTAGTCCGTTCAACCAGACCATCCCAGACCCTCCAACCGGACCGTCGAGAACCTTCAAACCGAACTGTCCGGACGATGTTCCGGATCTGTACTAGAAGTCCCGATCCCTCTGACCCGACCGTCCAACGGGACCGTCCTGGACCATCCAACCGGACCGTCCCAGACCTTCCAACCGAACCATCCGGACGAAGTTTCAGATCACCTCAAGTACTCCCGAAACCCCAGACCAAACCGTCCAACCGGACTGTCCCGGAATTTCCTCCCAGACTGTCTGGATGAAGTTTTGGATCTCCTTAGGAAGTCCTAAACCCTCCGACCTGACCATCCAACGGGACCATCCTGGACGATCCAACCGGATCGTCCGGGACATTCCAATCGAACCATCCGGATGAAGTTTCGGATCACCTCTAGTACTCCCGAAACCTCGGACCGAACCGTCCAATCGGATCGTCCCAGAATTTCCTCCCAGACCGTTCGGATGAAGTTCCGAATCTCCTTTGGAAGTCTCGAAGCCTCCGACCAGACCATCCAACCAGACCAGCCCGGACCATGCAACCGGACTGTCCGGATGAAGTGTTAGATCTCCTCTAGAAGTCCCGAAGCCTCCGACTGAACCATCCAACTGGACCGTCCTGGAACTTCCTCCCAGACCATCCAGATGAAATTTTGGATCACCTCTAGAAGTCCCAAACCCTCCGATCGAACTGTCACTCCAGACCGTCCCGGAACTTCCTCCCGGATCGTCTAGATGAAGTTCTTGATCTCCTCTAGAAGTCCGTAACCTGCTGAACCGAGCGTCCTACTGGACTGTCTCAGACCTTCCAACTGATCTGTCCGGATGAAGTTTAGGATCACCTCTAGAAGCCCCGAACTCCCTGAACAGCCGTCCAACTAGACAATCCCAGACCATCCAACCGGACCGTCCCGAACCTTCCAACAGAATTGTCCGGATGAAGTTTCGGATCTCCTCTAAAAGTCCCAAACCCTCCGACCGATGTAACAAACCGGACCATCCCGGAACATCCTCCCAGAACATTTGGATGAAGTTCCGGATCTCCTCTAGACGTCCCAAACCCTCCGACCGGACCGTCCTAGACCCTCCAACCGGACCGTCGAGAACCTTCCAACCGTACTGTCCGGTTGAAGTTCCGAATCTGCTCTAGAAGTCATGAACCCTTCGACCCGACTGTCCAACAGGACTGTCCTGGACCATCCAAGCGGACTGTCCCAGACCTTCCAACCGACCCATCCGGATGAAGTTTCGGATCTCCCCTAGTAGTCTCTAAAATAGATCACATCTTCTCTCTTTAGTTTTTGAGTTTCATAGAGTTGTTTAGCTACTACTACAAGATTGCATCTACAAGTCGTGTAGGACTACCGCCTTGTTTAGATCTCCAGTGGAATCCCAAAGTTTGTTCTTCTGGTTATTGTGTCAATTTTGTACTCACAATTTCAGATTGCAATCATAGTGCTTGCAGGAACTCGAACTTCGTTGTTTAGGTTGATCGTGCCTATGGCAAGGTCAATAACCATCGGAGATTGGTTTAGCTATTGCTAAGGCATATCGTCGCATACGGTATAGTCGGATCGTCAAGATCAAACTCCACCAAACCGTTAGTGTCCTTCATCTCACCGAAAGATCGGGCCACCGTCTCATCAAGTGGTATCAGAGCTCAAGTTGATCGGTGAGAGTTTATAGTTTTTTCATAGATTAGATCTGTTCGTCCTATTGTCAAAAAAAGCCAAAAAATAGTAGATTAGATTCATTTCCCCCTGTCCAAACCAATCTGAGCCTCGCAATTTTCATCGTAGTTCTTGCATTGTTGAACTTTTGTTGCATTAATCGTGTCAAGTTGCTAGTTTAGATTGGTTCGTAGTTGAAAATTTTCTACTAGATCAAACCTCTTTTTGTCGCCTCTAGTCCTTGCAGAAAATCAGAAAAAGAAAAGGAGAGAAGAGCCGCTGCCATGGCAAGGTTTTTGCTGCCACTTTTCTTCCATGACAGCCCCTGCCACCCTCCATCGTTGTTGCTCATCCATCATCTTCTGCTGCCACAATTGTGGCCCCTGCCATGGTATCAAGTTTGCTGACACGACGTGCATTGCTGCCACTGCCGCTTCCCTTGCGGTCTAGGCTTGGAGAAGAATAGGGAGAGGTCACTTGCATCTTTGCTTGACCACACCAATTGTAGATTGGATCAGATCTACAAGGTTTTGGAAAATCCAACACAACAAGAAAGGTTTTGATTTGAAGTTCAAGTTGAACTAGGCAACCATGAACCCGTAATGACGACGTCTCCCATTCACAACGATGCCCACTCCCTCTTCAGGACGATCGGGTTCCGGGGCAACCATTGGACCGACGCCCCTACCCGGTGATGGCGCTAAAGAACAAGTGGAAGAACTGGTGCAACGAGTAGTTCTACTACCGGGTAGACGACATCAGCTTCACCGGCGATAAGACTGCCCCCGGCTACCTAACCCACCAACTCGTCGTCACCTCCACCGACATGGCGAGACGTGACATCTTGGGCGAAATGAGCCACCAGCTCTCGTCGCGAGACCTGGTCGAGGAGTTCGTTCTCCTGAGGATCCGCCCACTCGCCACCAGCTGGGGGATGAAGTGCCTCCCCGTCGGCGATGGGAGGCCTCTCGGCCCGTGCGCCTTCTACCGGTACAAGCCCACCGCAGGGGACGACCTCCCCCGAGCGGAGAGGGAGGCGAACCTCCTCCTCGGTCGGTATCTGCCGTCTGAGGCAGGGCGCCGAAACAGGGCCTGCGAACTCTTCAAGTGGGAGGTCCCTCCTCGCCCAGACATCGCCCTGGCCAGGGACGCCAAGGCGAGGGAGAAGAGGAAGAGGGCCGCCCGTCCGCCCTGTCCTCGCAGAAGGGAAAACAAAAGAGCCTCGCCCAGGAGCTAGCGGACTGGGAGGATGACACAGACAGCAATCATCGTGAGTCGTCGGTCCCAGGCGGGGCGAATTCCGAGGAAGCAGGCCGAGGTGACTGTGAAGCCCGGACTAGGCACGAGCAAAGGGCCGATGGGCACCCTCTTAGCGATGATCCACTCGATGGCCGTGACCCAGGAAAGGTTCTCCTGGACACATCCTCCTCCTACTCATCCGATGTGAACATCGATGAGACGGTTGACATCGTCGGCGAGGATGACGCGGGCGAGAGCCTCCAAAGGGATGCCCTGGCTACCGAGGCGACTTTGCCCCCTGAGACGACCCGTCCAGGAGGAACCTCGGCCGGGGGAGACGCGGCACCGGAACAGCGCCCCCTTTCTCCCGCACCAGCCGCAAGAGGGCCCTCACCTCGCTGGCGAGCGCACGGGTTTCAAGTGGTGACATGGTGCCAAGACGTTCTCCTCCCCTAGCCGCGACTGCGGAGGAAGCTCCTGCTTCTCGCCCTTTGGGCACGTTGGTGACGGTCCTGTCCTCTTCCTCAACCCCGAAGGAAAAGGCTAAGGACCAGGGCTCCCTCGACTCAACTCTCCAACCTCCTCGCCCCCGGATGATGCTCTTCGGGTGACTCAGGCCGGACCTTCTCACCGTCTCGCCATTGGAGCTTCTCACCGCCTCACCATCCCGGGGCGAGGCTATCCGAGGAGGAGGTGGCGTCGAACTTCACCGAGATGACGGCCTCCCAACTAGGAGTGGCTACTCGGGCCACCGCGCTAAAGGTAATCCTATCTCACCTTTTTGCTCTACCGTCCACAACTTATTGACCGTCCTGTTTCAGTGTGTGCTCATCACGGAGAGGCTTTCCCTCCTGCAGGCACGCGTGGCCGATGTCGAAGGACCATTGGCCGAGGAGCAGGCTCGTACGACCAATGTCTTGCAGGCCCTCGGTGCCGAGACGAGGAAGATGGATGAGCTCTCCAAGTGCCTCAAGAACAAAATGTCCAGGGTGGAAGTCCTCAAGACCAAGCTTGAGGTAGAAATGGCACGCGCTGCTCGCATCGAAGAGGAGCTCACCGCCAAGAGGGAGAAGGCCGAGCTGGAGAGAAAGCGTGCCACAGGGGTGGAGGAGGCGCTCACCTCTGAGCGAGGAAAGGTCGAGGCCGCGGCCGCGCTACTCACCATGGAGGAGGGGAAGTCTGCCTTAGCCCAGAAAGAGGTCGCCAAGCCTCGCTAGTGCATGAGAGGCTGGAGCATTTCGCCGAGTGAGACACCAAGGCCTACAGACTTGTTACACCTCTTTCCCATGCGGCAAGTTTGGCGGCTGGTGGGGTCGGACTCGACGTCAGTGCCTTTGACTCCCCTGACCTAGAGACGACGATCGTGGATGGCATCAGGTGGGCGACTCGGGTCTACGGCGACGTCCATCTTGCCAGCTTCGTCTTTGCCCAGGACAACACCCGGGCCTCTGCAGAGCTCTCGCTCAGCGGCACCTACTTAGCGACCTGCTCTGAGCCGTCGGTCTTCTCGGCCCCGTGTTACGTCGCCCTGAAGACTTCCGAGGTGGTCGCGGTCTGGGAAAAGTTCAAAGGCGAAGCCGACACCTTCATGACCTCAGGCTGGAGCTCCCGCAAGAAGGGGCTCAAGTACATCGAGGGCATCCAGAAGTCCTGGAAGAGGCCAGCAGCCGGGGGAAGTTCGAAGAGCACCGAAGGCACTTCTGGCAGGGGCCCCGCTGCGTCGTCCCAGCAGCCAAAGGTTTAAAGTCTGCCTCAGCCACCAGCCTTATTTTTTGTGAAGTCTTGCCCCACCGTCACTGCGTCGACGTAATCTCACCGCGTGTGGCTGACTTGTGAACTCGCCTTGTGGCTTAAATTTTGATTTATGCTAGTCACAATGTTCATTCTTCTATCGTAATTGTTTGCGGAGGCCTTCTGCGCAATATAAGTCACCGACTGGGCGACGTGGGACTCGTCCCCTTGTGGCCATGTCGGACAAGCATTGCTCGCCTGGCCTATCAATTGTGGAAAAGGAACCTTGTGTAGTTGGGGAGAAGGTCGCGAAAGACACCGCCTCAGCGGGGGTCGAAGCTCGCGGGGCAGACCTAACTCTCGTGGTCGGCGAGGGGGTTATGGAAGACATCGTCCCGGCGACGGCCTAGGGCAGTGGAAGCGACTTATTTCTCCTAGCCCTCGCCACTGATCTGGCTGAAGACACCGAGACATAGGAGCTTTAGTCGACCGGCCCTCCCATGTCGCCCGATGTAGCTCGCATGTCCCAGAAGCTGGGGCTTAGTCAGTTTTATCATCGCGTCAATCGCGATTGTTGTAACTTAGCGCGGGGTATTGTCCCCCCACCAAAATAATTGGCGACCATGAAGTATTCTTGGTCACCCTGCTTTGTTTGTAAACGTGCATTTGAATTCATTTGAGTCGCAAGTTTGGCGCCATCTCGTCTTTTTGGTCGCTCTTTCCTCGGTCCGTTGGGTGGCGTGTCGTGTGATCAAAATTGCAGATGAGGCAACGTAAGGTACAGCGTAGTAATCCTGACATGTCCAAGACGTCCTGGGTTGTGGGTAGGGGCCCCTCTAGCCTGAGAATCTCATCCTTAGCAGAGGGGGAGGCCTAGGGGTCAGGCCGAGGTGTCATTGAAGGCAGGATCGGGGCGCGCATCGCCTGCTTTGGGCGTGAAGTGTCTTTCGTCATCCTTAGGGTAGCGGCGTAGGGCTGAGCTGCCTAAGATGAAATTGGCGAGTTGTTCATCGTCCTTAGGGGAGCGGCGTCGGGCCGAGCTGCAACCTAAGATAGGATAGTAGCACACGTCGCCCTGGCTGATGGGTCATATCGTGGCCAACTTGCTCATCGTCCTTAGGAGAGCGACGTCGGGCCAAGCTGCCACCTAAGACGGGATTGCTGCTTTGTACATCGTCTTTAGGGGAGCAACGTCGGGCCGAGCTGCCGCCTAAGATGGGATCGTCGCTTTGTTCATCATCCTTAGGTGAGCGGCGTCGGGCTGAGCTGCCACCTAAGACGGGATCGTCGCTTTGTTCATCGTCCTTGGGGAGCGGCGTCGGGCCGAGCTGCCACCTAAGACGGGATTGTCGCTTTGTTCATTGTCCTTAGGGGAGCGGCGTCAGGCCGAGCTGCCACCTAAGACAGGATTGTCGCTTTGTTCATCATCCTTAGGGGAGCAGCGTCAGGCCGAGCTGCCACCTAAGACGGGATTGTGGCTTTGCTCATCATCCTTAGGGGAGCGGCATTGGGCCGAGCTGCCACCTAAGACGGGATTGTCGCTTTGTTCATCGTCCTTAGGGGAGCGGCGTCGGGCCGAGCTGCCACCTAAGATGGGATTGTCGCTTTGTTCATCGTCCTTAGGGGAGCGGTGACGGGCCGAGCTACCACCTAAGACGGGATCATCGCACAACATTCAGATAGATAGCTTTCTAACAAAAGTGATGATCATTACAAGGACGAAGTCCCTCCAGGCTGACGTAGCAACTGTCGGCAACGTGTGGCCAAATGGCCTGTGGCATGATCATAGGTGGTACTTCCTGAGGTGGTCACCGTTCCAACTATGCTTGAGGACGACACTGTTGAGATCTCGGAGGCAAAACGATGATGATCGAGATGAGCTGGTGACCTCGTACAAGCCTTCCCATTTGGAGCTGAGCTTGCCATCATCCTCAGGGTTGTGCTTCTTCTTGAGAACAAAGTCGCCCACCGCTATGTGTCGTGGTTTTACCGTTTTGTTGTAGTTGAAGGACCGAAGGTGCCGACTAGAGGGGGGTGAATAGGAGGCTAATTAAAATTACTTCTTTTAACTTTGTTGAACAGATTAAGCCTTAGCTAGAAGTAAGGTGAGCTAACTGTGTAACAGGTGAACAACACAGGCAACATATTATGTATGATTTAACACTTGGCTGTCACACAAGTGGCTAACACAGGTGAGCTAAAGACTTAGAAATAATGTGCAACCTAACTGGCTATGTAACAAGTAGCTAACATAGGTAAGAGATATGATCAATAGCAACTGAGACACAGCTAAGATAGCATAGGTAAAAAGGTGAACTACAACAGATGAACAGAATAAGTCTAAGATCTCACAAGCATGCAAGAATAGCAAGTACTATAAATAATGCAGTAAGTACTATAGCTAATCGTGCTTGTTCTCCGAGTACCTGACGATCAGGCCTCTTGCTTTGCTTGTGGAAGTCCTTTTGCCTTGTAGCAGGTAGCGTTCAGATCACCTTCACAAACTACTGGTTCAGCCCACACAAGCTTGGGTGATACCAGCAACTCCTACGCCCGTCTAGGAGTAGACACTCCAAGAGTAATAGATTCAGCAGCAATGAATCTTGGAGGAACCAAATGCTCCTTTTGCTCAAGGACTCTAACTCTCTTAGGAAGGTTTGCTTTTGTTCCGAGTGAAAGAGGCTTGCAACGGTCGAATATGCTTTACTGGTTTGAGCTAGCTTGGATGGTTGAGGTCGAAGACCTCCCCTGGTCCACTATATATAGGGTTCGTAGGAACCCGACCGTTACACTGTTGCCATGTAGGATTAAGTGAGCCACCGGTGACAGGCACTGGTGACGCAGCTACTCACTACGCCCAACCTATAACCGGCTCGGGCAGACCGATACCTGTGTCACCGGAGGCTAACACAGGTGAACCCTTAACTGACGTAGCAGCACTACTCAGCCCGGTCTTGGCACATGACATGCCCTCAGCATACAACTACTCTGATCACTAATAAGGAGAGAACCTCCGACAGTCTTCTGACTCAACAGACAAACCATCACAGTGCAGGTCCCTTAGCATTTACAAGCTCTCCCCTGGTACAGAGATGTACCTAAGTCATAGAGCGCTAGACCACCTGTGACACAGCTATGTCACACCAGTGACTCTAACCCTAGGGTTTTCTACTGCTAGCACTGCAGAGTGCTAACAAAAACCAGTTTCACACTTGTGCAAAACTGTTTACACAGGGCTACTGACCTCAAAGCATCAGTGCCACTGTCCAACACCCTGAGCATTGAGCAAAAGATCCTCCATAGATTATTACTACTTCATCCCTCTTGATAGTGCGGGTGTTTCCTATGGACTCAAAGAAACTAGCAAATCTAGGCTTTACCTGCCACCAACTGTATTCACGGCCCTTGACGCATCAAGCCACCATCACTTTGCTTGCAACTTCTTGCACAGCACCAGCTTCTTCAGAGCTATGACACAGCTACCTAGCACAGCCATTCCCTTGTCCTGAAAACCACCTTTGTACTTTTTGGGTGGTCATCATTCCGTTGACGACCCTTCTTCCTGGAACCTATTTAACCTCCTTACACTCATTGTAAACATTAGATCCCAGATTGAGTTGCCATTAACCATCAAAACTACTTAGGGGCCTAGATGCTCTTTCAATCTCCCCCTTTTTGGTGGTTAGTGGCAACCCATTCAACAAACTCACATAAAGGTTGAATGAGAGATACATGTGCAGGTTGTTAGAAAGTACTCCCCCTAAAGCTGTGCATAATAGATTTGCTTTTATCAGGCTAGTGCACAGATTTTAATTTTGGATATGAGTAGTATGTTCTTACAACTTACACTTTTATTAGTTCAAGCATATGTCATTTCAAAGCATATGTATCAGAGCATATGACATAAAGAATATATCTGAACTGATATATTTTTCTTCTATGCAATTACAATAACTAGAGTGTATGAGTTTTAATCAGAGCATTCTAGTTATGATAACAGAGCATATAGATGTGTATCAGATCAAAAATAGAGCACAAATTTAGAGTAGACATATGAATCATAGTAAATTTATGTGCAAAGCATCAGAGCAATTATTCAGAATAAGCATATGCATCAGATCAAAGCTAAATAAGGCTCACATTACTGCATCAGAGCTCATTAAACTCATTAAAAATGAACATTACGATATCAGAGCATATCATGAAGATTAATTGTAATCAAGCCAGAAGAATCAGAAATTAAAACACAAGTCTTCATACAGCAAAATGGTTACTTCCCCTATATCCAAAATACTCTCTCTTATATCTCTCCCTTTAGTACTTCTCCCCCTTGCACTATTACTACCATTTTCTGACATTAAAACACCAGAAAGGGGATGAGGAGAAGAAACATTCAGGTGAACTTGGTCTTCAGCAGCTGGAGAACTTCTGACTGTTGAGCCTGCAGCTGATCGACTTTGGAGCCCAGATTGTCAACTTTGGTTCTGAGCTGAAGATTTTCTCTGCGCAGAGCTGCAAACTGTATTGGCATGACCTTGTTCTGGTAGGCTCTGGCTGCTACTTGAGACATGAGAGAGGAGGACAGAGTGCCATCTTCAGCTACCTGTGCCACAGACACTAACTCAGCTGGGTCAGCTTCAGGAGACTCAGCTGTGACACCGGTAGGCACTTGGACTTTAGGCGCTGGCACCGGAGGGATAGGCACTTGAGGAGCTCTTGAGCAGCTGTGTCACCGGGGGCAGACACAGCTGGATCAAGAGAATCGCCAAACAGAGCTGGCATAGCAACCTCATCAGGATGGTCATCAGCTTGAGGCCTGAGCTGGGTCTTTATGGTCTTCACTGTCATGTCGAAGGTGGAATCCAGAAGACCTGTGCGTTGAAGGATCATGTACATGATGTACGATCCATACCTCAGCTTTGCTTTCTTATCTTTCTGAACCGCATCTATCTCATGAAAGATATATCTGGCTACATCAAAATGCTGGTTCTTTGTAATGTGCACCAAGATCTGCCAAACTGGGTTATACAAAGCATCTGTGTTGCCTCCCTTGGGCTGAAGAGTAACATTGATGATCTTCACAAGATGCTTGGCTATGATGGTTATGCCCTTGAAATAGACATGTTCAGGAGGGGCTTTGGCAGGAAAAGAGAAGGTCCTAGGGTAGAACTTCCTTCTATCAGCATTGGAGACTGGCTCTAGCTTGAAAAGATTGGGCATTCCAGACTCCACTGGTGCATGTAACAAACTGTTGAACTCTGGGGCTGTTATTGACAGAAGTTGACCTCTCTCTCTTGGTTGCTTTGTTCAACCCAGACTGTGGCATAAAATTCTCTGAGAATCTCTGGGTTATAATCCTGTTGAAGACTGCAAATAAACACCAGGCCTGAGGCTTGAATTAGAGATGGCAAGGTTCTCAGCCTGGGATCATTCAGGGCAGACCAGTCTCTGGCCTTGCAGTCAACAAATCCTTTCAAAGACAAGATTTCATGATATACACCCCGTTGATGATCATTGTGAAATCTGGGGTCTGAGCAAGATGGTTCCTTGAACTCCTTATCTTCAGAGAAGTACGGGCAAATTGACCTCATTTTGATGAATGTACTGGTGCTCATTGAGGCAACTTTGCTCTTAGACTTCTTTGGATCACTCTTAGGAAGCTTTTTGGCTGCAGCTCTTGAGATGAATAACATTTGGTTAACCTCAGTCCTCAGAGCATATAAAAATATGTAGTGATACTTGGATTCCATGTCATCATCTGCAGCTGAGGGACTGGGTGAGCTGTCTTCATGTTCTTCCTCTTCTTCCTCTTCTGGTTCTGTGGCTGATTCTGCGCTAGGGGATGAACTTTCTGTTTGATAATCTTTGTCAGAACCAGACCTAGGTTCTCTGGCCCTTAGTGGAGTCACTGATACTCCTCTACCATCATCTGATTCTCTCTGAGCTTTCTTCTTGGCCAGCTGAACCACGTGTCTATGCCACACGAGAGGACATAGGTGGTTGTGCAATAGGTGCAGGGTCAGCTGCCGAGGCACAGGTGATGGAGACCGGTGGGTCACTTGGGCTTGAACCTTTTCTGCCTAAGGCACAGCTGGCTGAGACAGCTGTGGACTTGGTGATTTGGCAGGTTCAGTAGGCTTCACAGATCCAGCCTCTACTGATGATGAAGGCACTTGGGCCTCTTTTGGTGCTTGTTCCTCAGCTTCAGACACAAGAAATTGGGATGGAGACATCTGCTTCTACACATGCAGAGAGGAGAGGGATTCTACACTTGTAGAGCTCAATGTTCTTCTGCTCCTCCTCTGGTAAGTCTGTAGATCGGACTTAGCTGGGCTGGCCACCTGTGACACAGGTGGTGGCATCTCCTTCTTAATTTCTTAGAGAGCTTCCTTCTGCTGGTCCAGCTGATCTTTCATTGTAGGCTTGGAGATTAGAGAGGTTTCTGAGATGATTTCAACCTCTGGTTCTGGCTGCTTCTTTGCTGGAGGCTCTTCACTGATAACAACTGTGTCAGACCTTTTTCTCTTGGCACTTAGAGCAGATAGCACTGTAGGATCTGGTCTGTTGGCAGCAGATACTTGACTTTGTTTGAGCTTCACTTCAGCCATCAAGGCTGTCTTCTCTGGACCTTTGGGCTATCTCATTGCTTTGCCTAGCAGCTCATTGATCTGTTGAAGAAGAATACTGTCTCTTTGTCCTGAACTCAGGCCTTTGGGCATGGATTTTTGAGTTGAGGCAGAAGATCGAGCTGTCTTGAGATCAGGGGACAGAAGGCCTCTTTCAAGCTTGATTTCAGCTTGTACTGCTTGCTTCTCAAGACCAGAGGGTAGAGAGTTGACCTTATGGATCAATTCACTGATCGATGGATAAGTTCCCTATCATTGTGCTTCACTTCAACTGGTTTAGAATATGGCATTGCCAGACAGCTGGTTGAGACTTTCTCCTGAGTCTCAATGATTTTCTTTCTCAGCTCAACCTCAGCTGAATTTGAAGTGGTTGTTTGTAGCTGCTTGTGCAGATCAGCATTTCCCTTAGGAGAGCTCTATCTTCTTTGGAAGGTTCAGGGATTTGCATTGTAACAGGCCTAGCAGCCTCTGAAAGCTCAAAGCTCTTGGCAGTGTAGATGGTGGTCAACTGCCTCTTGGTTTTCTCATCTGTGGCTTTCACTGATCCTTGCTGCCAAAGCATCCAATTCATCAAGGATATACTTATCATGCTCAAGGTCTTCTTGAGACACTTGAGGCTCTGGAGTAGGCTCTCTGATGGTAAGTGTGCCCCTTGGCAACACCACATCTTCAATAGATGGCTTAGAACTCTTCTTTACTGTTTTCTTTCCTTTCTTGGCTGCTTCCTTGCCCAAGGAAGTATGCTCAACAGCTGATGAGGATCTTGTCCTCTTGGCAGGAACCCTTTTTGCAGAGCTGGGATTGACCAGCTTTCTTGGCAGCTGCTTTCCTCTCCCTGACAGCTCTTTGGCTTGCCTTTTTCTTCTCAGTCGCTGCTGCTTTCTGTCTCAGCCTTTTCTCTTTCTTGATCTGAATCTGAAATTGTGAGCTCAAAGCTTGACTTTTCTAGGTCAGACCACTTCATCCCACTGTCAGCTTTCTCAGACCCTGAAGACATCTGAAGAAACAAGATAGATGAGAAGAAAGTAGGTAAGAGGTGCTCCTAAGATGCAAAAGGTAGTAGCTGTGTGAGACACCTGTGTGAGGATGAGGAGACACAGGTGAGGACTTAGCAACAACCGAGATCTCTGCCTGTTGAATAGGCTTGCTTGTGTGACAGGTGAGACCTTAGCGGTGACACAGCTACGTGCTGAGGCGGAAGGCAGATTTTAGAAAACTAGGGTTTTACAGGTTTTAGCCGATCAATTTTGAGCAAGATGAGTTGTGGGGGATGATCAAGAGCTAAACCACCCTAAACACTACAATGCTTTGGATTAGATTTTAGAGCATGTTCACGTGCTCGATGAAGAAAAGGTGCAAAGTAGGGCTTGCAGAAGCTTACTTTGATCAAAGAGTTGATAATGCGCGGAGGAGATGAAGCTTGAGCACGATGGAAAGCCTTTTCCGAAGCGTTGAAGAGATTGCGTGGGGCGGAAACTGTGAATTCATCGAAAACTTGAGGTTTTGGCGCACGGCGGAAGTTGGGGTTTTGAGTTGAACGTGGATTCTGTTGGAGAACGTATCGACGTCTTATATAGGCCGAAAGGGGTATATGGTGGCTGTGTCACAGCTGAGAGATGGACCTGTGACACAGGTGAGTAAGAAAAGATACCCTAAGACCTACGGATTTCAAAAACATTCACCTGAGACACAGATGGATGACTCAGGTGACAAGTATTTCAACTATAGAGCACCAAGACAGAGAGACTTAGATAAGAGAGAAAGCATTAGAACACTATCTGAATGTCCTTATAGAATCTTCTCAATATCAGCTTGCCAGAAATACAATCAAGCAAAGCTAAAGCTGACAGGAGTTGATTAGAAACACTTTGTACACAGGAATGTGCACTCATATAGCTCAAGAAATATTCTTAATTCTAAGTATAGCACATACCTGTGACACCGGTGAGAACACAGGTGTTCATGTAAGAGGAATAAACAGCAAAAACATATGAGCTAGACACCAAGCCAAACCTTTTTATTGCAAGTTAGAGACATCAATGATATTCAATTCACTCCTCAGAGCACAGAACCTAGTCTCATCTAAAGGCTTGGTGAATATATCAGCTAATTATTTTTCAGTCCTTACATGGCACAGCTGTATGTCTCCCTTCTCAACATGATCTCTCAGAAAGTGGTGCCTCACTTCTATGTGTTTGGATCTTTGGTGGTGTACTGGGTTGTTGGCTAACTTGATTGCACTTTCATTATCACAGAAGAGAGGTACTTGATTAAAAGATACGTTGAAATCTTTCAAGGTCTGCCTCATCCACAATAATTGAGCACAACAACTACCAGCAGCTATATACTCAGCTTCTGCAGTGGATAGGGCTACTGAGTTTTGTTTCTTGGATGACCAGGACACTAAGGAATGCCCTAGGAATTGACAAGTACCAGAGGTGCTTTTTCGGTCAACCTTACAACCTGCATAGTCACTATCAGAATAGCCAACTAGCTCAAAATTTGCACCTTTAGGATACCATAAACCAAACCCTGTGGTTTGAATCAAATATCTCAGTATCCTGCGTACTGCCACTCTGTGACAGTCCTTAGGGTTAGCTTGGAATCTAGCACACATGCATACACTCAACATAATATCAGGCCTAGATGCACATAAGTATAGCAAGGAGCCTATCATGGATCTAAACTCTTTCTGATCAGCAGATTTACCTTCAGCGTTTAAGTCCAGATGACCATTTGTTTGCATGGGAGTATGAATAGGCTTTGCATCCTTCATGCCAAACTTGGTGATGATGTCCTTGGTGAATTTTATCTTGAGAGATGAAAGTACCTTCCTTGAGTTGTTTGATCTGAAGTCCTAGAAGTACTTAAGTTCACCATCTAGGGACATCTCAAACCTCTTGGTCATCATCTGGCTAAACTCATCACTCATGGAGCGGTTAGTACTGCCAAATATTATGTCATCGACATATATTTGGCACACAAATAAATCATTTCCATTTTTCTTAGTGAATAGAGTTGTATCTACTAAGCCCATTTTGAATCCATTGTTGATCAGAAATTCTTTCAAAGTGTCATACCATGCTCTAGGTGCTTGCTTTAGGCCATAAAGTGCTTTGTGCAATTTATAAACATGATAGGTTTCTTAGCATCTTCAAAGCCTGGTGGCTATTCTACATATACAAGTTCAGAAAGTTTACCATTGAGGAAGGCAGACTTCACATCCATTTGGTAAAGCTTGATGTTATGATGAACAGCATAACCAAGGAGGATCCTGATGGCTTCAAGTCTTGCCACCTGAGCAAATGTTTCTCCAAAGTCCAGACCCTCCACTTGTGTGAAACCTTGAGCCACAAGCCTGGCTTTGTTCCTTACCACTTGCCCATTGGTATCTTGTTTGTTCCTGAAAACCCACTTTGTTCCAATCACATTATGATCTTTGGGTCTTTCCACCAGGGACCAAACTTGGTTTCTCTCGAATTGATTGAGCTCTTCATGCATTGCATTTATCCAATCAGCATCCATGAGAGCTTCCTTGATGTTCCTGGGTTCAACACTGGAAACAAAGGAGTAATGTTCACAGAAATTAGCAATTCGAGAACGAGTAGTCACTCCCTCTATTAATGGCACCAATGATTTGATCAACAGGGTGATCCTTCTGCAGCCTGCTGATCACAAGGGGATCGGGGTTAACCGCCTGTGTCACAGCTGTTGGAGATGCCTGTGACACAGTTGGTTCTTCCTGTGACACAGCTGGCTGAGTCAGGTCCTCTGCATCCAGTTGATCATTGGCTGGGTTGTACTCGAACTCAATGTCTTGATCTCCAATGTCTCCACCCAGTGATGGAGAGAGTGGTTCTTGATCAATTGGTGAGGCAGCCTCTTCCTTGATGGTGGGTCTGATCTCACCAATGGATTTCTTCTGAATGTCCACATTCCCTACATCATTAACAATCTGCTCTCCTTGGGAGCCATAAGACTCATCAAAATCCACATCCATAGATTCTTCAACGACCTTTGTGGAGGTGTTAAAGACCCTATAGGCATGGGAGTTAGTAGAATAACCAACGAATATACCAACATCAGATTTCGCTTCAAACTTAGTAAGGCGTTTGCCCTTTCTAAAATGTAGCACTTACAACCAATACTCTGAAGTATGAGACATTAGGCTTGGAGTTGGTGAGCAGCTCGTAAGAAGTCTTCTTGAGTAGTGGATGTAGATATAGCCTGTGATGGAGTGGCAAGCAGTGTTGACAGCTTCAGCCCAAAATCTTGGTGAAGTCTTGTATTCATCTAGTAATGTCCTTGCCATCTCTATCAAGGTTCTGTTCTTCCTTTCCACTACTCCATTTTGTTGTGGAGCATATGGACTTGAAAGTTCATGCTTGATTCCATGCTTGTCCAGGAATGCTTCCACCTTTGAGTTCTTGAACTCAGTCCCATTGTCACTCCTGACCTTCACCAGGTTTACCTTCCACTCATTTTGGACTCTAACAATGAGGTGCTTGAATTTCTTGTAAACCTGTGTCTTCTCCTTCAAAAAGAACACCCAAGTATAGCGAGAAAAATCATCTACTATGACAAAGCCATACTTGTTACCTCCCAAGCTCTCATATGTTGTAGGACCGAACAGGTCAATGTGTATGAGCTCAAACGGAGTGGTGGTAGTCATGAAAGTCTTGGGACGATGGGCAGCTCCAACTTGTTTGCCGGCTTGACATGAACTGCAGGGCTTGTCCTTCTCAAACTTCACCTTTTCTAAGCCTATGACATAGTCATGCTTGCTGAGTTTGTTGAGAAGCTTCATCCCTACATGTCCTAGCCGCCTGTGCCACAGCCAGCCAGCACCGGTCTTGGCCATGAGGCATCATGGAGCTGCTACAGGCTGTTCATTGAAGTTGACAATGTATAGTTTTCTAGACCTGCATCCTTTGAATACTTGAGAATCATCAGATAGCTTAGAGGCTATAACCTTATCAGGATAGAAAGTAACTTTTATACCTGTATCACACAGCTGTGACACAGACATCAGACTATAGCCTATCTGATCCACAAGCATAACATTGGATAAAGAGTGATTTTCAGATATGGCAACTTTACCAATGCCATTTACCTTTCTCTTTGAGTTATCTGCATAGATCACATATTTGCTTGGAAGATTTTCACTTGTGATCTCTACAAACTCCTCTCTACCTCCTGTCATATGTTGTGTACATCCACTGTCCACAACCTAGTTAGTTTCACTGGAGGCAGTATCCTGCAAGATTAGTTATGGGATTTAGGGACCCAAACATGTTTGGCTCCCTTAGCAGATTTACCATAAGCAAAAACAGCAGTCAATGGGTTAGCATATCTGTTTCTAACATTAATAGCCTTAGGAACAGATGATATAACATGAATCCTCTTCAGCTGTCTATCACCTGCGACCTTAGACAAAGGGGTTAGCTGGCTGTGTGAGTTGCCGGTAACACCGGTGGATACACAGCTGTGTAGTATACCTGTGACACAGGCAACTGTTACCTTTGGAACCCAGATAGCAGGTAACCACTTTGTCAGGTGCTTGCGACCAACATACTTGGCCACAATTTTCCCTTTTCTATCCTTCTGTAGGACATAGGATGGATTAGATGAATGTTTACTGCATTCCTATTTCTCTGCATGTGACCAACAAATTGGTTGTCACTAGTACCTGCCTGTCTCACAAATTTAGCTGCAAGATAAGAGTTAGTGACAGCAGGCAGTTTATCTTTATTTGCAGAGGAATCATAAACCCAGGCCATTTCGGCCATCATTTTTTCTAGCATCTCAGCTCTAATCAGCTGATAATTTTGCATGCCAATGTTGGCAGTGCATAGGCCTTTTCTCATGAGCCTCTTAAGCTCTTCAAGCTCCTCCTTGAGCTTGTTATGTTCAGCTGCATCCACAGAATCAGTAGTAGTAGAGGTAGAAGCCTCTTTAGAGTTATCAATAGCACAACCTGTGGATGTTAGAACATTTATATGACTAGCACAGTTTAAGCATGTCTCAATGATAGCAGGAGTAGGCAAAGATGCATTAGCAGATATAGAAGAAATATCAGTGCAAATGGAATGCTTTGCCTTAAGCTCCTCATGCTCCTTGATGAGAAGCTCATGTGCTGCCTTGAGCTTTTCATGAGCTATTTCCAGGTTTTCCTGGTCCAGCCTGAGGTTTTCCCTATCATCAGAAACCTCGTCACATGTTTCCCTCAGCTCCCTGAGTTTATCCCTTAATGATATGTTCTCCTTCCTTTCCCTGCCATATGCCATATCTATTCTTTCCAGAATACCCATTAGTTCAGCATAATCTGGAAAGTCATCCTCAGTAAGTACCTTAGATTCTTTGGCCATAAGGCACAAAGGGGCAGAAGTGGATGGAGTCTGATCATCCTTGGAGTCGACCTCGGAGCTGTGTGACCTGGCTGTGTCATAGCTGGGTGTCATTAGCCATGCTGATGGCGATTCCAGCGACCTGACCTTCATCCTCAGATTCATCTTCTGAGCCTGAGTCATCTGATACCTAAGCTTGTCCAACATAGGCTCTAGCAGTGGCCTTGTTCTTGGAGTAGGTACGTTGGGTGCTTGTTGAAGCTCTTCTTTCTTCCATGAAAGTCCTTCTTCTTCTTGTACTGACTATTGTCCTTCTTCTTGTTTGGACAATCAGCAGCAAAGTGGCCTTCCTTGCACATTTGAAGCACTTGTTGTCTTTGGACAACCTCTTCCCTTTGAATCTGTCACTGGACTCGAACTGCTTCTTCTTCTTGTAGAACTTTCTGAAATTTCTTGTGAGGAGGATAAGTTCACTCTCTTCTCCACTGGTCATCTCCTCATTGAGTTCCTCACTGCTGTCACTCTCAGGTTGTGACGTTGAGGCAGTGATCTTTAAGGCAATGTTCTTCTTAACAGCTAGGGAAGAGCTTTGCCTGCCTTCTTGATTGAGTTCCATCTCATGTGTAAGGATCCTTCCCAGCACTTCTGTGGGCTTCATCTTGTTGAACCCATCTTTCTTCTTCAACATGAGAACAAGAGTTATGTAGGCTTTAGGAAGCACTGACAAGAACTTCTTCACCACATCTTCATCATCTACCCGATTTGAGTCTAGGGCCTTCAGCTGGTTGGTGATGATTGTGAGTCTTGAGAATAGGGAGTTGATGTCCTCACCATGCTCATACTCGAATCTCTCCAATGTTGATTCCAGAAGGCTTCTCTTTGACTTCTTTAGAGTATCACTGCCCTCATAGATCTGCTCCAGAGTATCCCAGATATCCTTGGCAGAATTCATAGTGCTGACTCTATTGAAGTCATGCTCTAGTAGACCCATGAAGATTGCTGTGGCAGCTCTAGCATTGCTCTGAATGTTTCTCTTGTCGTTTATGGTAGGCATGATGTTGTCTTCTAACCTGTAGCCTATACAGACAACTTCCCATACATCTGGGTCAATGGAAATAAGATGCATTTGTATCTTTCTTTTCCAGAATGCATAATTAATCCCATTAAAGATAGGTATTTTACCCTCATAGCCCGACATCCTTTAACTCGGGCTGTTAGGCCAAATCAAAGAGCAACCTGCTCTGATACCAATTGAAAGGACCGAAGGTGCTGACTAGAGGGGGGTGAATAGGAGGCTAATTAAAATTACTTCTTTTAACTTTGTTGAACAGATTATGCCTTAGCTAGAAGCAGGGTGAGCTAACTGTGTAACAGGTAGATATTATGTATGATTTAACACTTGGCTGTCACACAGGTGGCTGACACAGGTGAGCTAAAGACTTAGAAATAATGTGCAACCTAACTGGCTGTGTAACAGGTAGCTAACATAGGTAAGAGATATGATCAATAGCAAGTGAGACACAGCTAAGATAGCACAGGTAAAAAGGTGATCTACAACAGATGAACAGAATAAGTCTAAGATCTCACAAGCATGCAAGAATAGCAAGTACTATAAGTAATGCAGTAAGTACTCAGAGACAAGGTGTTTTTCACCGAAGTTCCCTGCTCTTCTCAGAGAGGTACGTCTCCGTTGGAGAGACTACTCCGAAGAGATAGCCAGCACTGAATCATGCTTGTTCTCCGAGTACCTAACGATCAGGCCTCTTGCTTTGCTTGTGGAAGTCCTTTTGCCTTGCAGCAGGTAGACTTCAGATCACCTTCACAAACTACTGGTTCAGCCCACACAAGCTTGGGTGATACCAGCAACTCCTACGCCCGTCTAGGAGTAGACACTCCAAGAGTAATAGATTCAGCAGCAACGAATCTTGGAGGAACCAAATGCTCTTTTTGCTTGAGGACTCTAACTCTCTTAGGAAGGTTTGTTTTTGTTCCAAGTGAAAGAGGCTTGCAACGGTTGAATATGCTTTACTGGTTTGAGCTAGCTTAGATGGTTGAGGTCGAAGACCTCCCCTGGTCCCCTATATATAGGGTTCGCAGGAACCCGACCGTTACACTGTTGCCACGTAGGATTAAGTGAGCCACCGGTGATAGGCACCGGTGACACAGCTACTCACTACGCCCAACCTATAACCGACTCGGGCAGACCGACAGCTGTGTCACCGGAGGCTGACACAGGTGAACCCTTAACTGACGTAGCAGCACTACTCAGCCCGGTCTTGGCACATGACATGCCCTCAGCATACAACTACTCTGATCCCTAATAAGAATAGAACCTCCGACAGTCTTCTGACTCAGCAGACAAACCATCGCAGTGTAGGTCCCTTAGCATTTACAAGCTCTCCCCTGGTACAGAGATGTACCTGAGTCATAGAGCGCTAGACCACCTGTGACACAGCTATGTCACACCGGTGACTCTAACCCCTAGGGTTTTCTACTGCTAGCACTGCAGAGTGCTAACAAAAACCAGTTTCACACTTGTGCAAAACTGTTGACACAGGGCTACTGACCTCAAACATCAGTGCCACTATCCAACACCCTGAGCATTGAGCAAAAGATCCTCCACAGATTATTACTACTTCATCCCTCTTGATAGTGCGGGTGTTTCCTATGGACTCAAAGAAACTAGCAAATCTAGACTTTACCTGCCACCAACTGTATTCACGGCCCTTGACGCATCAAGCCACCACCACCTTGCTTGCAACTTCTTGCACAGCACCGGCTTCTTCACAGCTGTGACACAGCTGCCTAGCACAGCAATTCCCTTGTCCTGGAAACCACCTTTGTACTTTTTGGGTGGTCATCATTCCCTTGATGCCCCTTCTTCCTGGAACCTATTTAACCTCCTTACACTCATTGTAAACATTAGATCCCAGATTGAGTTGCCATTAACCATCAAAACTACTTAGGGGCCTAGATACTCTTTCAGTAGTACTTTGCGGTCGCCGCTTGGTATCGGTTGATGTGGAGGGATGCGTCTTGCATTGAGCCCCTCGAGCGACGTCAGGCGGTTGTCATCGTCCGACTGCTCGGCGATGCGCAGGGACTCGAACTCCAATTTGATCGGAGTGACAGCCTCCTCGCCGAACAGCAGCTTGAATGGGGTGTGTCCCGTCGCCAGGCTGACCGTGGTGCGAGATGACCAGAGCATGCTCGGAAGCTCGTCCGCCCATTTCCCTGCAGGGAGGTCAAACATACATGTACGTAAGCCCGAGAGGATGATACTGTTAGCCCTTTCTACCGCCCCGTTAGCCTTTGGTTTGGTGACTAAGGCGAAGCACAACTTGATGCCGAGGCCGGAGCAGAAGTTTCTAAAGTTTGTCGCATCGAAATGAGTCCCATCGTCTACGGTCAACTCGGGCGTAATGCCAAATCGACATACGATGCTCTTCCAAATGAATTTCTACACGGCGGCCGAAGTGATCTTCGCAAGGGGTTCTACCTCTATCCACTTGGAGAAGTAATCCAGCGCGACGATGATGAACTTGGCGCCGCGGCACGCCATCTTGAATGGGCCGATGAGGTCAATTCCTCAATGCGCCAGAGGCCAGGAGGGCGAGATGGGTTGCATTTCGCTTGCCGGTTTGTTCGTGCCTCGGCCCATCCATTGGCATGCCGAGCAGCACTTCATCAGATCTTGAGCATCTCTTAACGCCATTGGCCAGTAGAACCTAGCATGGTATGCTTTGGCGACTAGGGACCTGGGGGCGAGGTGTGAGCCGCAGAGCCCCTGGTGGATTTCCTTGAGCAAATCCCTGCCCTCTTCTGTTGAGATGCATTTTAGAAACGAAGCGCACACACCTCGCTTGTAGAGGTTCCCTATATGCATGATGAAGCTCTGGGCACGCGCTGACAGACGACGCACTTCGACAGGGTCCTCGGGTTCTGTCTCGATGGAGAGGTACTCTTCGATCCTTGTCCTCCAATCTTACGGCAAGATGGTACAGACGTCGACCAGCCCCTTAGTCGAAGCGATGGATAAGACCTCGCTGAACGCTTTGGGGGGCCATAGTGTTATCCCCGCACGGTATGCTCTGGATGGTGATCCCCTTGAAATGCTTCTCCATGGTCCTCACCGCCATTAGGTACTTAGCCATCTCTGATCCTTTGCTTGGTAGTCTTTGCCGACTTGCCTGGTGACCAGCTGTGAGTCGCTCTTGATGAGGAGCCTGCGTGCTCTGGCCGCACGTGCTTTGCAAAGTCCGAGTAGGAGCACTTAGTACTCAGTGATGTTGTTGGTTGTTTTGAAGTCCAGTCGGGCTGAGAACGATGCCTTGGCCCCTTCCAGAGACACCGGGACCACGCTGGCCCCAACCCCTTCCGTGTACCAGGAACCATCGACGTAGAGAGTCCAAGTCGGGTCTTCCATGTTCTGTGCGAGGCCACGCTGAGGCACCCACTCCGCGACGAAGTCGGCCAGCACTTGCGACTTGATAGCTGTTCTGGGGAGGAAGTTGACCGTGAACGGGGCAATCTCGGCTGCCCATTTGCTAACTCGGCCCGTAGCCTTCCGGTTGTGGAGCATTTCGCCTATCAGGAAAGAGGTTGATATTCGTATCGGGTGAGCCAAGAAGTAATGGCGGAGCTTTCTAGACGCCATGACAAGTGTGTACGCCAGCTTCTCTAGCTCCGTGTACCGTATCTTTGCCCCTTGCAGCGATTCAGAGACGTAATAAACCAGGTTCTGGATCCGGCCTTGCTCTTTGACGAGTATGGCGCTGACTGCCGAGGTTGTGGCGGCGAGGTACAGCAGGACGATGTCACTGGGCGACGAACTCTGTAGTAGCAGGGGCGAGGTAAGATATCTCTTCAGGGCCTCGAAGGCGAACTGGCATTTCTCGATCCACTCAAACTTCCTAGAGCCTCACAAAACCTTGAAGAACGGGAGCCCCTTCTCTGCTGAGTGGGACACGAATCGTCCCAGGGACGCGAGGCAACCAGCTAGCCTCTGTACTTGCTTGGTTGTGGCAGGCGACTGCATGCTAAGAATCGCGTCAATCTTCTTCGGGTTAGCCTCAATCCCTCTTTTTGAGACGAGGAAGCCCAGGAGCTTTCCGGTGCGCACGCCGAAGACGCACTTCTCTGGGTTCAATCTCATATCGGACCGCCTGAGGTTGGAGAAGGTTTCTTGTATGTCGGCCGCATGGGTCTGGGCGAGGACGCTTTTGATGACAATGTCATGCACGTATGCCTACACGTTCCTACCGACTTGGTCGCTGAGGGTTTTACTAATCAGCCGGGCGAATGTCGCCCCCTTGTTCTTGAGGCCGAACTACATACGGATGTAGCAGAACGTCCCGCACGGGGTGATGAAGCTAGTCTTCTCCTCGTCCTCCTCGGCCATCCACACCTAGTGGTATCCCGAGTATGCGTCCAGGAAGCTCATGAGGTCGCAGCCGGAGGTGGCGTCGACCAGCTGGTCGATGCAAGGGAGTGAGAAGTTGCCCATCGGGCATGCCTTGTTCAGATTGGTGTAGTCCACACACATTCACCACTGTCTGTTTGCTTTTTTGATGAGGAATGGGTTCGCCAGCCACTCCGGGTGCAAGACTTCATGGATGACCCCGGCCTTGAGCAGCTTGGCGGCTTGCTTGCGGGCGGCGACCTGTTGATCGACCGACATCTTCCTCAGACACTGTTTGACAGGACGAGCCCCTGGTGTGACTATCAACTTGTGCTCGATTATGGTTCGAGGCACAGCCGGGAGGTCTTCGGGTTCCCACACGAAGATGTCGATGTTGGCCCGCAAGGTAAGCAGAAGTGCCTGCTCCACCTCGAGGGGAAGGTCCGCCCCGACCAACACGGCCTTGTGTGGCTCGTCCTTTGATAACACGACTGATCAGGTCTCTCTGTCTGGTCTGGGCTTGGGAATCCACCATCCTATTGTGGCCGACATAAACTGGTCGTCGGGAGTGTCGATGCTGAGGACTTCGCCCTCCTTGGGTGAGACCCTAGCATCACCGGAAGAAGCAGGACGAGATGTTTCGGTTGCTGGGATGACGTCATGGACATATCTTATAGCCGAGGTTGTCGCCTCTTCGATGCGGCGAGATAGGCCCTGGTCTCCATACACTGTTATGACTCCTGTGGGGGCGGGGACCTTCATGCACAGGTAGGCGTGATGAGGAACCGCCCCAAACTTGTTGAGTGCCATTCTCCCGAGGATCATGTTGCACTGGTAGGGCATGTCGACAACGTCGAAAAGCACGCTCTCCGCGTGCTCCCTAGCTTCGTTTTGAAACTTGATCTAGCTCGATTCGGTCGATAGCCCTGATCGACTCGCCGTCAAACCTGAGAAGTGGGACACCCGGACTCTGGAGGCATGAGCGTGGGATGCCCATCTCGTCCATGGTGGAGGCAAACAGGATGTCGGCCGAGCTTCCGCCATCCACGAACACACGTTGCACCTCCACATCCGAAATGACTGCAGAGATGACCAAGGCGTCATGGTGTGGGAGGACAATGCCCGCAGCGTCTTCTAGGCCGAAGGTGACCGGGGTGTTCGTCTAGGTGGGAAGCTCAGTCGGGGGGTACGCCCCAATGTGCTAAACCCGATGGACGTACTCCTTGTGCCAGCGTTTCGATGAGAAGGTGTGGGCGCTTCCCCCTATGATGGCATGGATGACGCGACGTGGCTCCTACCCACCGGCTGGCAGATCACGTTGCAGGGGCGGAGGGGGAGCCCCATGGGAGCCTCGGCCCGTGGTTCCTGTATGCGCTGTCCTCGGCCCATCGGGGGGGCGGTAGGGACCCCGAGTTCGGGCGACGACTTCACACTCGGCAGTTGAGTGTGAGTTAGACTTGTGTAGTTCATAGTATCTTCGCTGGGGACCTCCCAGACGAGGAGGCTCCCACTGGCGAGGTCCCACCTCGCCTCGATTCTGGGCTGACCAGTTGTAGGGCTCCATCCCATGCTACCGCGGAGGCCTGCGAGGAGATGGACCCTGACGCAGCTGATCCCGGGTAGTTTGCCAGCCTTGTGTCTGGTGAGATCTTTGAGGTCGCCCGCGCTCCTCCTCGTACTCGGTCTACTCCTCCTCGGATACGTGGTGCACGTCATGGCGCCTTGGACGTCGCCCTTCTGCCTTCTCAGTCCCCACGTATACTTGAGCCACCCTGGCTTCCTCCCTTCGCAGGATTTGTCCTTCTGCCACACAGGCATAGACCTCCATAATGTCATATAGCTGCTCAACACAGCTCAGCCGCTTCCTCTCCAGCTTATCGGCCAAGGCTTCTTTGCTGATGCCTCGCCGCGCGGCCTCGCATATGGTCTGCTCGGTGACAACCTTCACTTGGCACTGGACTTCAAAGAAGTGATGTTGAAAAGGTCGGATGGTCTCGCCCGGGCGCTGTCGGAGGTTGTTGAGGTCTATCGAGGTCATCTCTTTGTTGTGACACCCCTGGAAGTGCCCGTGCAGTTTGTCCCGTAGTTGCTCCCAGGAGTGTATCATGCGGGGCTCGAGGCCGAGGTACCACGCCTGGGCGATAACCGTGAGGGCTAGGAGCAGGCTCTTGGCTATGATAGTCTTACCACCTCCTGACACCATCACAGCCGCCTCGTACACCCTTGTGTACAAGATCGGGTTCGTCGTACCCACGTACTTTAAAAATCGGCATAACGAAACTTAGGGGGGAATGGAACAGCCATGAGTCCTGGGCTCAGCAGGCTCGCCATGCTGGTGAGGTCGATGACCTCCGGGGTGCGAGGGATGTATGCCTGTTACTGCTCGATGTGCGCTTTGCCCGGATGCTGGTTGGTGCGCTAGTCTCACTGGTGACTCGGTCCGCCTTCACAGTCACGGATCACCTCTCGGGCAGCTTGCTGATTCTGTAGTATACTTGACCTAAGGCACGCCGCCTCGAGGTCCACCTCGCCCATATATGCCGCTGCCTACGCCCGCGCCTTGTTTAAGTCTCGAAAAAGCGCCTCAGTGGCCGGTGCGGGGACATGGGTCTCCGCGCGCATGGCAGCACTCCCCTCAGCCAGCTGGCGACGCAGTTCCTCCATAGCGTGGGCCTCCAGTGGGGGCGGCGGGGTCGCCAACACCCGCGTCGCCTCGAGCTGTGCCCGATACAGGTCGGCCACCTGTTGAGATTGGGCGTTTGCCTTAAGCGCCTCCAATTCTGCCTCCTAAAGACGTGCCTACAGTTCCTCCGACCTCTTCACCGCCTCCTCGGCCTATCGTCGAAGATCTTCCACCTCGTCTGCCAGGCCTCGTGTACTCACGATGGTCCTGGCCCGCGGTGGCGCCTGCAACCCCGAGGCTGGGGCTACAACCCGGGATCCCCCGTCCACCTCGACACCGGGGTCAAGCTCGCCTGGACGGCCGGGTCCCCCCAGCGTGGCCCTCGTCGCCTCTAGTCCGCCCGCGTTCATCTCAACTTCCGCTGGAGGGGGAGGGAGAACTTCAGGTCTTCCGCTCGCCGCCACCTTTCGCTTGGCTCCTATCGCTCCCTTCTTTGCTCGAGGTGGCATGGTGTAGCTCCGGGTCAGAAGTACGTCCCCCCTTCGATCTCCACGGTCGGCGCCAACTGTCGATAAAATGACTCTCGAACAGTAAACTTGGGCATCCGTGGTCGAAAGACCGAGGTGCTAAGAGGACGACTGGGGGAACGACGCCTAGCGATCACCAAAACTACCCCGAATTACCACCGAAGATTAATACAGAAATTGCACTGGAAACTAGAGCTGGTACTCGGTGAAGAGAGCTTGGATCCATATGGGGTGCCGCTTCGCCCTTATAGGCAAAGCCGACCTTCAAGTGAATATACATCGGTGCCCCTAGGCAGATTACAATTTTACCCTGGTCTGTCTCTCCGTACGTTGGGCGAAACAATATTCTCCTCCTCGTCGCTACCTACTATATGCGCCGGCATATCCTTGACGCGCTTCACCGGTACGGATCACCGCCATGCTTGCCCCTCTTTCTGTTGAGCTTGCCTGGGTGCGAGTTTCTTCCTCAGACCCGGCGCGCACCACCTCCGCCTCGCCGAGGGGAGAGGCCGACCTCGGCCTGGTATGTCCTCGCCAAGACACCTCACCAAATGTCCCTGGGATCTCGGACACGGATCGCCTCAGCCTCGTCCTAGAAAGGGATCGTCCTCGGCCTTGCTCTAGGCAGGCGACATGCTTCGAGCTTGCCCGGTCGCCTCGCTAGGGGCGACTCGTCTGAGGCCTTGCTAGGTTCCTAGGGAGCTGCAAACTATGGGATGGTCAACTAGTGTGACGATGGAAAAATAAACAAGGGTTACCTCGTCCCGATGCCGTGGCCGGACTCCCACAACGACAACAAGTCATTAGATGAGCACCTAGAGCATTTACGTGATGTTTTTAATGCTTTATGTGATATACGATTATTTGGTGACATTGAGAAGTGTACCTTTTGGATGGATCGAGTCTCTTTTCTTGGCTATGTTGTGACTCCTCATGGAATTGATGTTGACAAAGCAAAGGTTGAGGTGATACAGAGTTGGTGATACGGGGGCTCCCGATCTTCACGATTTGGATTGGACAACTAGTGTAGCCTAAGTGGAAATCCCACCCCAACAACAAACTCCAACGAGAAAGCCTTTGGGAAACTAGGAAACCAAATCAACTACACTCTCGATTGAATGCCACGATTTCCACCCGGGGGCACGCGCCGGTCCTTACAATCCACAAGAGAAAGCAAGATCTATGGTGGAAGCCCTAATCTAGAGGGATGTACCCTAGATTAGGAGCTAAGCTCACTTAAGTCTAAAACAACAGGTCTAACCCTAATTAGTGCTTGGGTACGGGTATTTATAGTCCTAACGCCGTAACCCTTGGATACATGGGCCGCAGCCCGTTTTACTGCTCGCAGGCAGAATCCGGACTGTCCGGATTGAGGCCGGAGGGTCCGAGTGGCCGGAGGGTCCAGGCTGATGTCTGGGATTTCCAGAGGAGATCCGGACACTCAGCCGGAGTGTCCGGGTTGAGGTCCGGGTTTTCCAGAGGAGATCCGGACACTCAGCCGGAATGTCCGGGTTGAGGTTCGGGTTTTCCAAAGGAGATCCGGATACCCGCTCGGAGGGTCCGGGCTGAGGTCCGGCTTGGATCCGGAGGGTCCGGGCCTCAGCCGGACAGTCCGAGTCTTCACTGCTAATGCACATCCGGGGGTTTTGAAGCAGCAGTCTGGCTGGGGTTTGGCTTGGAGCTTGGGGACTTGATTCTTGGCGTCTCTCTCTCAGTCCCGTTGCTCATCAGTTGGTTCTTTCACTTGGTTGCTCCTTCATACCTGACGGGGGGAACCCCTCCGGGTAGGCCCAGCACAGGGAGTCAGCCCAACAGGCTCGGAGAGTTCCACGGAGGCCCACTCGGATGGAGGCCCAAGCGAAGCCCACACGGAGGCAATGTCTGGGTGTCATCAAGGCTGGCGTTACAACCTCATCAAGACAGGCATTTCGCTGGCGTGAAGGCTGGCGTTACTCGGAGAGTTATGTAGAATAAAGACGCAAGTCAAAGAATGCAGTTACAGTAGCATGGCCGACTGTCCGAGTCGGCATATGTAAAGCCTATATAAAGCAAGGCAAGAGCCCCATGCAGAGGGCTGGCTAGATTCCTACGCATTGTCTTCTACCTCTAGACAAGAACAACCATCATCTCTCTGTAACCCTTCTCGCACAAGATCAGCAATACAATCAACAGGAGTAGGGTATTACCTTCGCCATCGGAGGGCCTGAACCTGGGTAAAATCTCTTGTGTGAACCCGCTTAGATCTTCCACTTGTGCTCCCCCAAATCCTACTAGAAATGTATATTGCCGCGAAATCCCCGCGACAATACCTTAGCAAGCAAAGAATCAAAGCATTAGGTAGCACACCATTCATACTCAAATCAAGTGGAGATGTATCAAGGAATAGAGTCACATCATGTTGTATAGCCTTGGTTCAAGCCCTTGTCATTGGTCCAATAGGTTGCAAAGGTGGATTTGGGCTGTTGTCATCCTTGATGGAGGTGATGTCCGCATCATTCCCCCCTTCTTGAAAAGGAGTCGACCTCAACTCCAACTTGTTGTAGCCATGGAAGGGTGAAAGATCCGCGATGTTAAAGTGTTGCTCACCGAGTACTTGTCCGGTGGAAGGTCAATCTTGTAGGCGTTGTCGCTGATGCGTTGAAGCACTTGGAAAGGTCCATCACCACGGGGCATGAGCTTGGACTTGCGTTCTTCGGGAAAACGCTCCTTGCGGAGGTGAACCCACACAAGATCACCGGGGTCAAACACCATCTTCTTCTTGCTCTTGTTGACCTTGTTGGCGTGTCGAAGCACTTGTTGCTCGATTGTAGCTCTTGTTGTCTCATGGAGTCTTCTGATGAAAGCGGCTCACTTGGAAGCATCCATGTTGACGCGCTCGTGTAGTGGTAGTGGAAGAAGATCGAGTGGTGTAGAGGGGTTGAAGCCATACACCACTTCAAATGGGCTCATGCTTGTAGTAGAATGGACCGCTCGATTGTAGGCGAACTCCACATGGGGAATGCATTCTTCCCACTCCTTCAAGTTCTTCTTGATCATGGTGCGGAGGAGAGTTGACAAGGTGCGGTTGACGACCTCGGTTTGCCCATCGGTTTGTGGGTGGCAAGTTGTGGAGAAGAGAAGTTTGACTCCCAACTTGGCCCACAATGTCTTCCAAAACTAGCTGAGGAACTTGACGTCGTGATCGGAGATGATGGTCTTGGGCACACACCGTGAAGCCTCACAATTTCCCTGAAAAACAAATTTGCAACATGTGAAGCATCGTCGGTCTTGTGGCAAGGAACAAAATGTGCCATTTTTGAGAATCTATCCACAACCACAAAGACTGAGTCCCTCTCCGTTTTGGTCCTAGGCAAACCTAAAACAAAGTCCATGCTAATATCCTCCCAAGGTGCACTAGGAATAGGAAGTGGAGTATAAAGACCATGAGGGTTTAGCTTTGACTTAGCTTTGTGGCATGTGATGCATCATTGGACGAATCTCTCCACATCTTGTCGCATTTTCGCCCAATAATAGTGGTTGGACATTTTCTTTACCCTTTTTGTATTTGACTACGTAGGGAAAGGTTTCAATAAATTCAACCCATTTTGCATGTCTTCGGTTCAATTTAGCTTGGCCCTTAAGGTATTTCAAGGATTCATGATCGGAATGGATAACAAATTCTTTTGGCCAAAGATAGTATTGCCAAACTTCTAGGACAAGAACCAAAGCATACAACTCTTTATCATAAACCAGCTAATTGAGTTGGGCACCATTCAATTTCTCACTAAAGTAAGCGACCGGTTTACCTTCTTGCATGAGCACACCCCCCTATACCGATTCCACTAGCATCACATTCAACTTCAAAGGTTTTAGCAAAATCCGGTAAAGCAAGCAAGGGTGCCTCGGTTAAGCGTTTCTTTAATTCTTGAAAAGCGTTCTCTTGAGATTGCCCCCATACAAAAGGAATGTTCTTCCTAGTCAATTCATTCAAAGGGGAAGCAATAGCACTAAAATCTTTGACAAAACGGCGATAAAAACTTGCTAGGCCATGAAAGCTACGCACTTGACTCATGTTGATAGGGGTAGGCCAATTTTTAATTGCTTCAATTTTGGACTCATCTACCTCTATGCCATGAGTGGACACAACAAAGCCTAGAAACACAAGTTTCTTCGTACAAAAAGTGCATTTCTCAAGGTTAGCAAACAAGCGTTCGTTCCTAAGCACTAGTAGAACTTGTTTGATGTGGCCAACATGATCATGCAGACTTCTACTTTATATGAGAATGTCATCAAAGTACACTACCACAAATTTACCAATGAATTGGCGTAAAACATGATTCATTAAACGCATGAAAGTGCTGGGAGTATTGGATAACCCAAAAGGCATGACAAGCCACTCATACAAGCCAAACTTAGTTTTGAAAGCGGTTTTCCACTCATCTCCCTCACTCATCCTTATTTGGTGATAGCCACTCTTCAAATCAATTTTAGAGAAAATGGTTGCGCCACTAAGCTCATCAAGCATGTCATCTAAACGAGGAATGGGATGGCGATAACGCACGGTGATATTATTGATGGCTCGACAATCAACACACATGCGTCAAGATTTTTCCTTTTTAGGGACAAGAATAACGGGAACGGCGCAAGGACTTAAGCTTTCGTGAACCCTTGTCAAGTAGCTCCTGTACTTGACGTTGAATTTCCTTGGTCTCCTCGGGGTTGGCGCGGTAAGGTGGCCGGTTGGGAAGTGGCGCTCCCGGGATGAGGTCGATGCCCCGAATGGGTGGAAGCCCCGCCGGAATCTCATTGGAGAAGACATCCTCAAACTCCTGCAAAACATGAGACATAGCTAGAGGAAGTGGGGGTGAATCATTAGTCAAAGCAACCACATCTTTGTATACAAGTACAACGTGTAGTGTAGGTGGGTCATTCCTCACTCCTCTCATCTCGGATTTGGTGGCTAGCATCACTAAGCCTCTACTCGCTTCCTGACTCTTTTCTCTCATTTTGGGCTTGTGGCTCTCGCTCACCGATTTGTGGAAGTCACTCAAAGTTGTGCTCTCTCGCTCCTCTCTCTTCTTTTCTTCTTGAAGCCTTGCCAACTTTTGAGCATTGTCGGCGATGATTTGGCTTGGCGTCATGGGGCGAAGCACATACTCCTTATGGTGCAACCGAAAGATGTACTCATTGGTGTGGCCATCGTGGCGCGCCGGTCGGTCGTACTGCCATGGGCGGCCCAATAGAAGGTGGCACACCATCATGGGTACTACATCACACTCCACCGTGTCCTGATAAGCTCCAATCTTGAAGGAGACTTGCACCATGTGTTGTATCTTGACGGTGCCGCTGTCACTCAACCACTGCACATGGTAGGGGTGTGGGTGTTTCTTATACTTCAGGTTGAGTTTGGAACACAGTTCTTGACTTGCCAAATTGTGACAACTCCCTCCATCGATTATGACTTTGATGGTTTTACCGTCGATTGCGGCCTTGGTTTGGAAGAGGTTGCACCGTTGTTCAGGCTCATCTTGAAGTTAGACAGTGACGATCTTCTTGGTGACGACGAGGGATGGACTCGACTCGGTCTCGCAATAGATTCGCTCTTGTCCATCTTCATATTCTTCTTTTTGTTCAATCCGGGCTACTTCATGGATGGCATCAATCTCGCCCTCGCTAGCAGACTCATACTCGCCTTCTTCAGTGATCAACATAACTCGTGCATTGGGGCACTCTCTTTACATATGACCACGCCCTTGACACTTGAAGCATACAATGTCACGGGTCTTGCCCGTTGAAGCCATTGAAGAAACATTGCTTCGAGCCGGTGCATCCTTTGAAGATGAGGCGGTAGGACAGCTTGTGTTTGACCATTGGCGCATGCTTGTACTTCCACCTCCCACTTGACCTTCTGTCTTAGTTGTTGTTGGTCTTGGAGCAAACTTTGCAGTCGGAGTGGGGCGAGGAGCAACTGCCGTGGCACGTGAGGTGAAAGGAGTGGAACGTGCTGGATATGTTGAAGACTTGGAGTAGCGAGCATCTTCTTGCACTTGGCGCTCGGCCTTGATAGCTTGATGCACTAACTCTACAACTGTGTTGTGTTGATAGTCGGCAATGCGCTTGATTGGATGGTTCAACCTGGCCAAGAAACGGGTTGTAGTCTGCTCTTCAGTCTCTTGGATATTAGCTCGGATCAAGGCGGTTTCCATTTCCTTGAAGTATTCTTCAACTGACCGACTGCCTTGCTTGAGGTCTTGGAGTTTCTTGAAGAGATCTCGCTTATAGTACTTGGGCACAAAGCGAGCCCGCATTTCTCTCTTCATCTCTGTCCACGACATGACAGGTAGCTCTCTATGTTTGCCTCACTGATTTTGCACTTGTTCCCACCAAATAAGTGCATATCCATCGAACTCAAGTGAGGCCATAGCAACTTTCTTCTCTTCGGAGTAATTGTGCATACGGAAGACCTTGTTCACCTTGAGCTCCCATGTGAGGTATTCTTCAGGATCCATTGCATCACCGGTGAACTTGGGCATTGTGAACTTAAGCTTGCCAAACTTTTCTTCCCCATCTCCTGGGGGACCCCTCTGCCGGTGTTCTGTACCCTCGTCATGATAATTCCACCTTCTGAACCCTGGGTCTCTATCCGAGTGTCTTTGATGTCTTCGGTCATTAGGTTGATGAAAGCTTGATCCTCCTTCTGATGCACTTCCCTCATGCCCATTATGTCCTTGGTGGCTCCTTGCCCGACCATGATTGTGTGGCCCAAAGGTTGGGTCTCGGGTTCCTGATGGAGGAAGGGATGCTCGGTGCCTAGATGTTCTTCGAGCTTGGGCACGCCATGCCGCCACCTCAGCATCGGTCTCATCAAGAGGATCCTCTTCATCAATCTCTGCTTCTGGAATTTGGCCTCAAAGTGCTTGCACAACTTCCTGCATAATGCTTGTCTTCATAGATTCCATCTGTCGGGTCATATCATGCCTCAAATTGTCCACAGTGTCATGGAGGCTCCGTTGGAGGGCCAAATGTTGCCCTCGAGTCACACAATCTTCATTGCCACTCGCTCCGTGTGATCCTTCCCTGGACATGATTAGCAAAATAACAATATATGTGGAATATGTCGAATTTCGGAACTCTCTCACCTCACTTACCACCGAAGTCCTTGCCTCCTTGGATTGAAGGACCGAAAGGCCGCGGAGTGGAAAGATGACCCTCGAGAGTAAGTTGAAGGGGTTTCCAAGTTTTCAAAACACTATCTCACTCCAAAACCTTTAAGGATCTCGGAAAAGGATTAGCACAACACACTAAGCAAGTGGAGTTAGGGATATTGCAATGATTAGTAATAATCCACAATGAAACAAAGCAATAAGAGTTGATCTCAAAGATATAAGCGAAGCTCAAACAACTCACGCGCAAAGATAATGGGATTTGTGCAACCAAAGAAATGAGCTAGTACAAATGTTCCTAACGAAGACTATAAGCTCGTGTTGCACAAATACAAAGAAAGACGCTAGCTCGATTGCAAAGTTTGTAGGGCTATGGATTTGCACACTTGTACCACTTGCCTACTTTGAGAGTTTTCGGGTTTTGCGCTTTCCTACCAAATGATCAAGGCACTTGCTTGTTTCTTTTCTTTTGAATTTTGATTCTTCTTCTCCTTTTTTTTAGATATATGCCAAGATCTCACAAGACTAACGTTGTTGTTTGCTTGGGTGAAGGATGTTCTAAGTAGCACAAGCATACAAGACCCTACCAATCATCAATGAGCTAGTCTTAATGGGATCAAAGTGTTCGCAAAAGGATGAGATGTTGGCTCACAAAGAAATTGCAAGGAAGATGGACTTGGCGGAGATTATACCTTGCTTGTGGAGGTTGGTGTTGATGATGATGACCTAGAGCTCGTCGTTAGCTTTCCAACGAGTCCAAGTTTGCAGAAAACGGACACCGGGTGTGGAAGATATGCCCCAAATAGCGAAGTTGCTGCGCCCTGTTTTGCCAAATCTGGACTGTCCGGGTTGAATCCAGAGGGTCCGGCCGCCCGGACTGTCCAGCTGGCATCCGGACTGTCCGGCCGAGGAACAGAGGAGCAGATCTGGGGTTTTGGGCAGATCAAAAACCACCAAATCGAAGGGGCAAATGATGAAATCGGCCCAAAGCAACGCAAAGGAAGGTTAGATCAACAAGTATAGCAAAGATCTAATGGATCAAGACCAACCAAAGCTCACCAAACCTCCAAATTGCATCTAAAACTCAAATCGGGCTCTTTTTGTGGGGTTTTCAAAATAGGTAAGAAAAACCAAAAAACCAAACAAAGCTAGCAATTGGGGGTAGAAGAAAGAGGGGGTACAAATCCAAATCGTGGAAACCTAGAGCTCTGATACCAAGTTGATACGGGGGCTCCCGATCTTCACAATTTGGATTGGATAACTATTGTAGCCTAAGTGGAAATCCCACCCCAACAACAAACTCCAACGAGAAAGCCTTTGGAAAACTTGGAAACCAAATCAACTACACTCTCGATTGAATGCCACGATTTCCACCCGGGGGCACGCGCCGGTCCTTACAATCCACAAGAGAAAGCAAGATCTATGGTGGAAGCCCTAATCTAGAGGGATGAACTCTAGATTAGGAGCTAAGCTCACTTAAGTCTAAAACAATAGGTCTAACCCTAATTAGTGCTTGGGTACGGGTATTTATAGTCCTAACCTCGTAACCCTTGGATACATGGGTAGCAGCCCGTTTTACTGCTCGCAGGCAGAATCCGGACTGTCCGGATTTAGGCCGGAGGGTCCGGGCTAATGTCCGAGATTTCCAGAGGAGATCCGGACACTCAGCCGGAGGGTCCGGGTTGAGGTCCGGGTTTTCCAGAGGAGATCCGGATACTCAGCCAGAGTGTCCGGGTTGAGGTCCGGGTTTTTCAGAGGAGATCCGGATACTCAGCCGGAGTGTCTGGGTTGAGGTCCAGGTTTTCCAGAGGAGATCCAGATACCCGCCCGGAGGGTCCGGGCTGAGGTCCGGCTTGGATCCGGAGGGTCCGGGCCTCAGCCGTACAGTCTGGGTCTTCACTGCTAATGCACATCCGGGGGTTCCGAAGCAGCAATCCGGCTGGGGTTCGGCTTGGAGCTTGGGGACTTGATTCTTGGCGTCTCTCCCTCAGTCCCGTTGCTCGTTAGTTGGTTCTTCCACTTGGTTGCTCCTTCATACCTTAGCAAGCAAAGAATCAAAGCATTAGGTAGCACACCATTCATACTCAAATCAAGTGGAGATATATCAAGGAATAGAGTCACCTCATGTGCATCAGTTGGCTGACTCCTAAAATGGTCACACAAGTGCAGAGTTTTCTTGGACTTGCTGGATTCTATCGGCGATTCACGAAGGATTTCAGTGCCATCGCAACGCTGCTCAATGAGCTTACAAAGAAGGATGTACCATTTGTTTGGAGTGACGCACAAGAAGACGCCTTTGTGATATTAAAAGATAAGTTAACACAAGCCCCCTTGCTGCAACTTCCTGATTTTAATAAGTTGTTCGAGCTTGAATGTGGTGCTAGTGGCATAGGGCTTGGTAGTGTTTTATTACAAGAAGGCAAACCTGTAGCTTACTTTAGTGAAAAACTCAGTGGGCCTAGTCTGAATTATTCAACTTATGACAAAGAACTTTATGCTCTAGTTTGGACTTTAGAAACATGGCAACATTATTTGTGGCCCAAGGAGTTCATCATACATTCTGATCATGAATCTTTGAAGCATATTAGAAGACAACTAAACTGAATCATAGACATGCTAAGTGGGTTGAGTTCATTGAGTCTTTCGCTTATGTTATCAAACACAAAAAGGGTAAAGAAAATGTTATTGCTGATGCACTGTCACGCTGTTATACCATGCTTTCCCAACTTGACTTCAAAAATTTTGGTTTGGAGACCATCAAAGATCAATATGTTCATGATGTTGAATTCAAAGATGCATTGTAGAATTGTCAAGAAGGAAGAACATGGAACAAATTCGTTCTTAGTGATGGATTTGTGTTCTGTGCTAACAAGCTATGCATCTCAGCTAGCTCTGTTCGTCTTTTGTTGTTATAGCAGGCGCATGGAGGAGGATTGATGGGTCATTTTGGCGTTAAGAAAATGGAGGACGTATTTGCTGCCCACTTCTTTTGGCCAAAGATGAGATGGGATGTTGAGAGATTCGTTGCTCACTGCACTACATGTCAAAAAGCTAAGTCACGACTTAATCCTCATGGTTTATATATGCCTCTACCTGTTCCTAGTGTGCCTTGGGAAGATATATCTATGTACTTTGTTTTGGGGCTACCTAGAACAAAGAAGGGGAGAGATAGAATATTTGTTGTCGTGGATAGATTTAGTAAGATGGCACACTTTATACCATGTCATAAATCTGATGATGCTACTGTTGTTGCTGATTTATTCTTTCATGAAATTATATGCTTGCATGGTGTGCCTAATACTATTGTGTCAAATTGTGATACTAAATTCCTAAGCCATTTTTAGAGAACTTTATGGGCTAAATTGGGGACTAAGTTTTTATTTTCTACTACTTGTCATCCCCAAACTGATGGATAAACTGAGGTTGTGAATAGAACATTATCTACTATGCTTAGGGCTGTTTTGAAACAAAATGTGCGTATGTGGGAAGAATGTTTACCTCGTATTGAGTTTGCTTATAATCGTTTGCTGCATTCTACCACTAAGATGTGCCCCTTTGAGATTGTTTATGGCTTTAAACCTCGTGCACCTATATTGATCTATTGCCTCTTCCATCTTCAGAGAAGGTTAGTTTTGATGCTAAGCAACGTGCTGATTTAATATTAAAAATGCGTGAGACAACTAAAGATAATATTGAGTGCATGAATGCTAAATATAAATTTGCTGGGAGTCAGGGTAGGAAACATATTTTGTTTGAACCAGGTGATTTAGTCTGGTTGCATTTAAGAAAAGATTGTTTCCCTCATTTGCGCAAGTCCAAACTAATGCCTCGCACTGATGGTCCCTTTAAAATGCTTGAAAAGATTAATGATAATGCATATAAGGTTGATCTACGTGTAGACTTTAGGGTTAGTCCCACATTTAACATTGCAGATTTGAAGCCATATTTTGGTGAGAAAAATGAGATACTATCGAGGACGACTTCAATTCAAGACAGGGAAGATGATGAGGATATCCCTATTAATGATACAACTACAGCTACATCCGCCCCAAGTAACATGCCGGAAATACAAGGACCTATAACTAGAGCTCATGCTCAACACCTTAATTATCAGGTATTGTCATTTCTTGGTACTTTATTTGATATTAAAGAACATATGGTGCTGTCTAAAGGATGTGTTCTTTTACTTGTTAGGAATGGAGGTCCAAGCCAAACTAAGTTGGACAAGCAATAGAGCATGAAGACAAGGAAGGATGAACAAGGCAGCCAATATACAAACAAGTTTTCACTTAAGACTTCAAGTGCAAATGCAAAAGATGATTGGTGCCGTATAAGGAGTCTTTCCCATCACTTTTGGGCCAAGGAGAGCTAGAGATAGAGTCCCACAAGATCTGGACTCTGATTCGGATTGCTGAGACAGCCCTGACTTCAAACGTCTTTATCTCGAGCATATGGACTCCGATTTGGGTGATCTTAGACTCTTTAGAAAGCTTATCTCGTGCTCTTTCCAACAACCCAATCTCCGAATTCCTTATAGGCAGACCGCAATTGCCAAAACAATTCAAGACTGTCTCTGAAACAGATCACATCTTCTCTTTATATACCCCCTAGGTTTCTCCCTTTAGTTTTTTGGTTTCATTGAGTTGTTTAGCTACTGCTATAATATGGCATCTACAAGTCATATAGGACTACCGCCTTGTTTAGATCTCCAGTGAAATCCCATACTTTTTTCCCGATCTCCTCTAGAAGTCTGAAACCCTCTGACTGGACCGTCCAACCGGACCGTCTTGGACCCTTGAACCGGATCATCCCGAACCTTCCATCCGAACTGTCCGGATGAAATTTCGGATCTCCTCTAGATGTCCTGAACCCTCTGACCGATCTGAGCAACCGGACCGTCCCGGAACTTCCTCCCGGACCATCTAGATGAAGTTGAGGATCTCCTCCAGAAGTCCCAAACCCTCCGACCGGACCGTCCAACCGGACCGTCCCGGACTCTCCAACCAGGCCGTCGAGAACCTTCCAACTGAACCATCCAGATGAAGTTTCGTATCTGCACTAGAAGTCCAGAACCTTCCGACCCAACCGTCCAATAGGAATGTCCTGAACCATCCAACCAGACCGTCCCGGACCTTCCAACCGAACCGTCCAGATGAAGATTCGGATCTCCTCTAGTAGTCCAGAATCTTCCGACCGAACCATCCAATCGGACCGTCTTGAAACTTCGTCCCAAACCATCCGAATGAAGTTCCCGATCTCCTCTAGATGTCCCGAACCCTCTGACCGGACCGTCGAACCAGACCAGCCCGGACCTTCAGATCTCCTCTAGAAGTCCCGAACCATCTGACCGAACTGTCCAACAGGACCGTCCAGATGAAGTTCTGGATCTCCTCTAGAAGTCACGATCCCTTCAACCGGAACGTCCAACCGAGCCATACCAGACCATCCAATCGAACCATCCAGATGAAGTTTTAGTTCTCCTCTAGATGTCCCTAGCACTCCGACCGGACCGTCCAGGACCTTCCAACTGAACCGTCCGGATGAAGTTTTGAATCCCCTCTAGAAGTTCCGAACGCTCCGATTGGGCGTCCAACCAGACCAGCCCAGACCATGCAACCGGACTGTCCCGGACCTTCCAATCGAACCGTCCGGATGAAGTTTCATATCTCTTCTAGAACTCCCGAACCCTCCGACGAAGCCGTCCAACCGGACGGTCCCAGAACTTCCTCCCGGACTGTCCGGATTAAGTTCCGGATCTCCTCTAAAAGTCCAAACACTTCGACCGGACCACCCCGGACCTTCCAACCAGACCATCCGGATGAAGTTCCAGATCTGTTCTAGAAGTGCCAAAACCTCCGACCAGACTACCCAACCGGACTGTCCTGAACCATCCAACCGGACCATCCCGGACATTCCAACCAAACCGTCCGGATGAAGTTTCGGATCTCATCTAGATGTCCTGAACCCTCCGACCGAACCGTCCAACCAGACCATTGCAGAACATCCTCCTGGATCGTCTGGATAAAGTTTCAGATCTCCCATGGAAGTAACGAACCCTCTGACTGGTCCATCCAACCGAACCGTCCAACCGAACTGTCCGGATGAAGTTCCAGATCTCCTTTAGAAGTCCCAAACCTTTCGACCGGACTGTCCAACTGGAGGGTCCCGGAACTTCCAACCGAACCATCGGGATGAAGTTTCGGATCTCCTCTAGTAGTCCAGAACCCTCCAATAGAACCGTCCAACCGAAATGTCCCGGAACATCCTCCCGGACCGTCCGGACGTAGTTCCCCATCTCGTCTAGAAGTTCCGAACCCTCCGACCGGACCGTCCAACTGGGCCATCCCGGACCGTCCTACTGGGCCGTCCTGGACCATCCAACCGGACTGTCCGGATGAAGTTTCGAATCTCCTCTACATGTCACAAACCCTCCGACCGGACTGTCCAACAAGACCAGCCCAGACCATGCAACCGGACCATCCCGGACCTTGCAACCAAACCATCTAGATGAAGTTTCAAATCTCTTCTAGAAGTCCCGAACCCTCCGACCGAACAGTCCAACTAGATGGTCCCAAACTTCCTCCAAGACTGTCCGGATGAAATTTCGGATCTCCTCTAGAAGTGCAAAACCCTTCGACTGTCCCGGAACTTGGTCACAGACCGTCCCAAAACTTGGTCCCAGACCGTCTCGGAACTTGGTCCTAGACCGTCCCGGAACTTCCAACCGAACCGTCCGGATGAACTTTCTGATCTCCTCTAGACGTCCCAAACCCTCAGACCGAACAGACCTAGACCATCCAACCGCACCGTCCTGGAACTTCCAACCGAACCGTCTGGATGAAGTTTCGGATCTCCTCTAGAAGTCCCAAACCCTCTGACCGGACCGTCCAACCAGACCGTCCCAAACCCTCCAACCGAACCGTCCGGATGAAGTTCTGGATCTGCATTAGAAGTCCCGAACCCTCCGACCCGATTGTCCAATAGGAATGTCCTAGACCATCCAATCGAACCGTCCAATCGGACCGTCCCGAAACTTTGTCCCAAACCATCCGGATGAAGTTCCCGATCTCCTCTAGATGTCCCCAACCATCTAACCGGACCGTCGAACCAGACCAGCCCAGACCATGCAACCGAACTGTCCCGGACATTCCAACCGGACCGTCTGGATGAAGTTTCGAATCTCCTCTAGAAGTCCCAAAACCTCCTACCGATCCGTCCAACCAGGCCGTTTGGATGAAGTTTCAGATCTCCTCTAGAAGTCACGAACCCTCCAACTAGACCCTCCAATCGAGCCGTACAGGACCATCCAACCGGACCATCCAGATGAAGTTTCAGTTCTCCTCTAGATGTCCCGAACCCTCCGACCGGACCGTTCGGGACCTTCCAACCGAAACGTCCGGATGAAGTTTTGGATCCACTCTAGAAGTCCTGAACGCTCCGATCGGACCGTCCAACTAGACCAGCCTAGACCATGCAACCGTACCGTCCCAGACCTTCCAACCGAACCGTCCGGATGAAGTTTTAGATCTCGTCTAGAAGTCCTGAACCCTCCGACTAAACTGTCCAACTGGATGGTCCCATAACTTCCTCCTGGACCGTCCGTATGAAGTTCTGGATCTCCTCCATAAGTCCCGAACCCTCTGACCGGATAGTCCAACCGAGCCTTCCCGGACAGTCCAACAGAACCGTCTGGATGAAGTTCTAGATCTCCTCTAAAAGTGCCAAACCCTCCGACCGGACTATCCAACTGGACTGCCCCGACCTTGCAGCCGCACCGTCTAGATGAAGTTCCAGATCTGCTCTAGAAGTGCCAAACCCTCCGACCAGACTGTCTAACTGGACTGTCCTGACCCATCCAACCGGACCATCCCGGACATTCCAAACGAACCGTTCGGATGAAGTTTTGGATCTCCTCTAGATGTCCCGAACCCTCCGACTGAACCATCGAACCGAACCGTTCCAGAACATCCTCCCGGACCGTCCGAATAAAGTTTCGGATCTCCTCTAGAAGTCTGAACCCTCCGACCAGATCATCCAATTGGACCGTCCCGGACCTACCAACCGAATTGTCCGGATGAAGTTCCGGATCTCCTCTAGTAGTCCAGAATCCTCCGACAAAACCGTCCAACCGGATCATCTCGGAACATCCTCCCGGACCGTCCGGATATAGTTCCCCATCTCCTCTAGGTGTCCCGAACCCTCCGATCGGACCGTCCCGGACCATCCAATCGGAATGTCTGGATGATGTTTCGGATATCCTATAGATGTCCCAAACCTTCCAACCAGACCGTCCAACCAGACCAGCCTAGACCATGCAACTAGACCATCCCGGACCTTCCAACCGAATCGTCTGAATGAAGTTTCAGATCTTGTCCAGAAGTCCCGAACCCTCCGACCAAACAATCCAACCGGACGGTCCCAAAACTTTCTCCAGGACCGTCTAGATGAAGTTCTGGATCTCCTCTAGAAGTCCCGAACCCTCTGACCAGATCGTCCAACCAGACCATCCAACCGGACCGTCCCAGATGAAGTTCTGGATCTCCTATAGAAGTCTCAAACCCTCCGACCGAACCATCCAACCGGATCATCCCAGAACTTCCTCCCAGGCCGTCCGGATTAAGATTTAGATCTCCCCTAGATATCCCGAACCCTCCGACCGGACCGTCCAATCGGACCATCATGGACTAACCAACCGAACCGTCTAGGAACTTCCAATCGAACCATCTGGAATGAAGTTTCGGATCTCCTCTAGAAGTCCCGAACCCTCCAACAGGACCGTCCCAGACCCTCGAACCGGACCGTCCCGGACCTTCCATTCGAACCATTCGGATCAAGTTTTGGATCTCCTCTAGATGTCCCCAACCCTCCGATTGACCCGGAACATCCTCCCAGACTGTCTGGACGAAGTTCCAAATCCCCTCTAGAAGTCTGAAACCCTCCGACCAGACCATCCAACTAGACCGTCCCGAACCGTCGAACCGGACTGTCCCAAACCTTCCATCCAAACCCTCTGGATGAAGTTTCATATTTTCTCTAGATGTCCCGAACACTCCGACCGTCCCTGAACATCCTCCCGGACCGTCCAGATGAAGATCCGGATCTCCTCTAGAAGTCCCAATCCCTCCGACTGAACCGTCCATCCAGACCATCTCGGAACATCCTCCTGGACTGTCTGGATGAAGTTTCAGATCTCCTCTAGATGTCCCCAACCCTCCGACTGACCCAGAACTTCCTCCCGAACGTCTGGACGAAGTTCCGAATCTCCTCTAGAAGTCCCAAACCCTCCGACCGGACTGTCCAATCGGACCGTCCTGAACCCTCGAACCAGACCATCCCGAACCCACGAACCGGACCGTCCTAGACCTTCCATCTGAACTGTCCGGATGAAGTTACGGATTTTCTCTAGATGTCCTGAACACTCCAACCGTCCCGAAACATCCTCCTAGACCATCCGGATGAAGTTCCAGATATCCTCTAGAAGTCCCAAACCCTCTGACCCGACCAAACGGACCGTCCCGTACCCTCCAACCCGACCGTCGAGAACCTTACAACCGAACCTTCTGAATGAACTTCCGGATCTGCACTAGAAGTCCCGAGCCCTGCGACCTGATCCGTCCAACCACACCGTCCGGATGAAATTCTGGATCTCCTCTAGAATTCCCGAACCCTCCGACCGAACAGTCCAAAAGGACCATCCGGATGAAGCTCCGGATCTCCTCTAGAACCCTCTTACCGGACCATCCAACCGGGCCGTCCCAGAACTTCCAACCGGACCATCTGGATGAAGTTGCAGATCTACTTGAGAAGTGCCGAATCCTCCGACCAGACTGTCCAACAGGACCGTCCTGAACCATCCAACTGGACCGTCGCGAACCGTCCAACCGAACCGTCCTAGAACTTCCTCCCAGACCGTCCGGATGAAGTTTCGGATCTCCTCTAGATGTCCCGAACCCTCCTACCGGACCGTCCGGATGAAGTCTATATATGCTCTCGAATTGCCAAACCCTCTGACGAGATTGTCCAACCGGATCATCCTGAACCATCCAACCTGACCATTCAGAACCATCCAACCGGACCGTCCTAGACATTTCAACCAAAACCGTATGGATGAAGTTTTGGATCTCCTCTAAATGTCCCGAACCCATCGACCGAACAGTCCAACCGGACCGTCCCGAAACTTCGTCTCGGACCAACCGGATGAAGTTCCAGATTCCTCCAGAAGTCCAAACTCTCCGACCGGGCCGTCCAACCGGACCAGCCCAGACCATGCAACCAGACCATCCTGGACCTTCCAACCAGGCTGTCCGGATGAAGTTTCGGATCCCCTCTAGAAGTCCTAAACCCTCTGACTGAACCATCCAACCGAACCATCCTAGAACTTCCTCCTAGACCGTCCGGATGAAGTTCTGGATCTCCACTAGAAGTCCTGAACCCCCCGACCGGACCGTCCAACCAGACTGTCCCGTACCATACAACCGGATCATCCCGGACCTTCTCTCGGACTGTCTGGATGATGTCCCGGACATTCCAACCGAACAGTCCGAATGAAGTTCTGGATCGCCTCTAGAAGTCCCAAACCCTCCAACTAGATCTCCCAACCGAACCGTTCAGATAATGTTTCGTATCTCCTCTAGAAGTCCCGAACCCTCCGACCGAACCGTCCATCCAGACTGTCCCAGAACATCCTCCTAGACAGTCCGGATAAAGTTTTGGATCTCCTCTAGATGTCCCGAACCGTTCGACTGAACCGTCCAACCAGACCGTCCCAAAACTTTATCCCGGACTGTCCGGATCATGTTCCAGATCTGCTCTAGAACTCCCGAACCGCCCGACCGAACCATCCAACCGGACCATCCCGGACGTTCCTCCCGGACTGTCCGGATGAAATTCTGGATCTCCTCTAGAAGTCCCAAACCCTCCAACCGGACCGTCCCGGATCTCCCAACCGAACCGTCTAGATGAAGTTTCAGATCTCCTCTAGAAGTCCTGAACCTACCAACCAGACCAGCCCGTACCATGCAACCGGACCATCCCGGACCGTCCAACCAGACCATCCTGGACATTCCAACCGAATCGTCCGGATGAAGTTTTGGATCTCCTACTGGGAGTCACTACTGCAGAAACAGCTATAGAGGCCATCTTAGCAGTGACGAGCACCAAAAAAACACGTCACTGCTATCCCGAAAATTTACCAGTGGCGGGCGTCAACTGCCACGTGTCATTGGTAAATAATTACCAGTGACGAGCATCTATTACTACTCGTCACTGGTACCGTAGCAATTACTAGTGGCGGGCGCACAGAGGAGCCCGTCACTGATATATTATACACCAGTGACGTGTGCACCAAAGAGCCCGTCACCGATACTATTTCTCGCCAAACTTGCTCCTGGCCTTCATACTAGTGGCGGGCTCACGTTCGGCTCGTCACTGGTATGTTGTTTACCAGTGGCGGGCCTGTATATGTGCCCGTCACTGGTAACCTGCCCTATAAAAAGCATCAGCGAGCTCGCTGCTGGCCAGTCGTAGCTCCACTGGCCAGCAGCGAGCTCGCCGATCGCCTGCACGTCCGTCGCCGCCATACACGCCCTGGTAAATTCCTAGCCCTCCAAAATCTTCCCCCACCTCCCCTAGCTCCCTTGCCATCTCTCTCTCCCTCCTAATCTAGCTAGATCATCCTGATCATCACCTCTAGCTTGCTCCCCCCAAATTTGCTTCAATTGCAGCCCCCAAACCTCTCCCTCCATAGCTTAGCTCTCTAGCTTAGCTCCCTCCATAGCTCCATAGCTTAGCTCTCTAGCTATATGCAAGATCTCACCTTAGTTTATTATGATCAGTGAGATGAATTCGATCTGTACATTGCTTTAATTGATATATGAGTAATTATATTTCTTATGCACTGAGGCAGAATCACATATGTGTAATTATGTATACATTGGTTCATATATGTGTAATTATGTCTCTTATGCACTGAGGCAGAATCATATATATATGTGTAATTATATATGACTGTTGCTTATGTATACATATATAAATGTATGTGTTAAACTGGCACGTACTGCCTCCGTCGATCATATGAAATGAGAAATGAAATGTGTAATGCTACGACATCGATCGTATGAGATGAATATTTGCGGAAGGGTTTGTGATCCGCCATCAAGCGATCATTTTGACAAATTTGTTCATATATTGCTTGTGGTACCGGCCATCGAGCCGAGGCAACGTTTGTGTTGCTCTTTGTGAACACTTGAGTTGTCAACGTTTTGTCAAAATGTTGCTTTGTCAACCTTTTGTCAACGTTTGACAAACTTGATTTTAGTTATTTTAGCAAAGGTCATGCCAAAATTTTCTACGGGTTGGTACTAATTAATTTTCGTATATCTTAGGGATCGAACGACCGATGGATCGAAGTTGGATGTATGACGGTGATCGGAACACACAAAGTTTCTATACATCTTTGAATGAGTTCTTTGATTTCGCCGAGCGAGATATGGTGCGAAAGGGTGGCACGAAGATATGCTGTCCGTGTCGTGATTGCAAAAACTTGAAGATGTACGAAAGGAAATCTGGTTTTTGCACATGCACCTGGTGCGATGGGGTTTCATGGCAGGTTATACACGGTGGACAAGTCACGGTGAGGAGGATGAGGTTGTTGCCAACGACGAAGGGTTAGATGAAGAAGCAGGACATGGGGAGCCGGAAGCAGAACAGTTGGATTATAAAGATGCCGGAGGACATGAAGAGGCCGAAGCGGATACGCGAAGCACGGGGGACAATTTGGCCGGAATGGTCCGGGACCGTCATGTGCAAGAGCAGGTTGTGAAAGAGACGAATAACGATAGTGCGGCTCGTAGAGAGGCTGCCAAGTTGGAGACACTGGTGAAAGACTCGAAAACTCCCTTGTATCCTGGTTGCAATCCCGAGCACACCCGCCTCTCAGTCACGCTCGAACTTCTAAGACTCAAGGCACTCCACAACAGCACGGACACAAGCCTCGATGAGACATTGGAGTATCTCACAAAAGTTCTGCCGGAGGGGAACGTGTTGCCTCGCGGTTGCGATGAGGCCAAGAAGGTCATGTGCCCTCTTGAATTAGAGGTGACGAGATACCACGCGTGTCCGAATGACTGCATCATTTATCGCAACGAGTACGCGGAGCTAACCAAGTGTCCCGAGTGCAAAGCATCCCGATTCAAGCGAGAAAAGAACTTCCAACCAGATGGTGACAACGGAGTGAAGAGCGGTGCTCCTGCAAAGGTTGTATGGTACCTTGCACTCATTCCCCGTTTGAAGCGTCTATTCGCAAACAAGAAGGAGGCAAAGCTCATGCGTTGGCACGACGAGAGGCCAATGAAAGATGATGCCGTGCTGAGACACCCTGCGGATGGTTGCCAGTGGAAAGCAATCGACGACCAATACCCCGAATTCGGAGGAGAGCCAAGGAATATCAGAATTGGAATGAGTACGGACGGACTCAATCCTTTTGGAAAAATGAGCAGCAGGCACAGCACTTGGCCCGTGGTCGTATGAATGTACAACCTCCCTCCGTGGCTCTGCATTAAGCGGAAGTACCTACACCTGTCTATGCTAATTCAAGTGCCACAGCAACCAGGGAACGATCTGAATGTGTATCACCAACTACTGAAGGAGGAGCTAGATACACTCTGGGCTGAACCAAGGGTTCGGGTCTGGGACGCTCACGAAGGAGACTACTTCAATATGAGAGCTATGATGATCACAACGGTGCAAGACTATCCCGCTTATGGATATCAATCCGGCCAGGTTTGCCACGGATACCAAGGATGTGTTAAGTGCATGGAAGATACAACAAGTCATCACCTACCGGGCTCTCACAAAATCGTGTACATGGGCCACCGAAGATGGCTTCAACAGGACGACCCGTGGAGACAAGAAAAAGAAAAGTTCGACAATACGATTGAGACCCGAGGACCACCACGTAAGAGGAGTGGGGAAGAAATATATGAGATGTTGAACTCTTGGGGCGAGTGCCCTAGGGCGGGAAAGAAGCAGAAGAAGGTAAAGCCGCTGGGAGGCGTATGGAAAACGAAATCTGTATTCTGGGACTTGCCTTACTGGCCTTTTCTCGAGACGCGTCATTGCATAGATGTCATGCATATTGAGAAAAATGTCTGTGAGAGTGTGCTTGGTCTCTTGCTCCACATGGCAGACAAGACAAAGGATGGGCCGAAGGCACGAGCTGACTACGAGGAACTGGGGATAAGACGAGAGCTGTGGGCCAAGGAGGAGAAGACCAAGTTGGGCAGGAATGTTACAAAAATCAAGACGGACTGTCCCGCCGCTTGCTACACTCTAAGTACAGACGAGCTTGATAAAATCTTCAAATGCCTCAAAGGTGTCAAAGTAACTTCTGGCTACTCGGCAAACATACAGAGATTTCTAGACATGCAGAACCACAAACTAATCGGTATGAAGTCTCATGACTGTCACGTGATGATCACGCAGATACTTCCGGTTGCAATTAGAGGGCTAATGGAGCCATGGATCCGCAAGACACCGCTTGACCTCTGTAACTTTTTTGACATTATTTCTCAGAAGTCCATCACTAAGAAGCGTTGTCGGCGACTGCAGGCGGAGATCATTGTTATACTATGCGAGCTTGAGATGTACTTTCCGCCCGCATTCTTCGACGTCATGGTTCATCTCATGATCCATATCGTCCCGGAGATCATCGACCTAGGTCCCGTATTCCTACACAACATGTACCCGTTGGAAAGGTTCAATGGCGTCGTCAAGCGATACGTTCGTAACAGGTCTCATCCGGATGGGAGCATCGTCCAGGGCTTTCTTACGGAGGAGAGCGTCGAGTTCTGCACGGATTACATGAAAGTCGACAAACCTATAGGCGTGCCTGTTAATCGGCACATTGGCAGGCTCGATGGCGTAGGTCACCGACGCGGAAAGAAGGATTTACATATGCACAGTGACGTCCGAACCGATCAGACGATTACGTCAGAGCGCACACAGTAGTGCTACAGCACCTGTCAGTGGTCCGGCCTTATGTTATTCAGCACATGGCAATGTTAAAAACAAAGCACGGCACAAGAAAGACCGAAGCGGCTCTCATGAAAGAGCACAACGCTACGTTCGCCAGGTGGCTAAAAAACTACTTTGACGAACATAGCTTCTCAAAAGATGATGACATAGCACGGACGGTGTTCCACGTGGTACAGGGACCCCTGATGAATGTCGGGACATACCAAGCATACGATATCAACAGATACACATTCTATACAGAGACACAAGACCAGAAGAGTGTGTACCAGAACTCTGGGGTGACGATGGAGGCCCTAACCGGTAAGACAAAGGACATATACTACGGTAGGCTCGAAGAGATTTGGGAACTTGACTACACCGTAACCAAGATCCCCATGTTCCGGGTAAGATGGGGAAGAATGTCAAAATGGAAGACTATTTCACTACCATGGTCATACCGAAAGCAGTTCCTATTGAGACAGTAAATGTGAAAGCGATCAGTGCCAAAAATGAACCGTGGGTATTAGCTAAACAAGTGGCCCAATGCTTCTACATAACCGACCCGACGAGGCCAAGCCGTCACGTCATGAGGAGGGGCAAAAGGAGTATCGTTGGAATCGATGGTGTCGTTGACGAAGAGGACTATGACCAATTTGACGACCCGGATACGGAGGAAGACAATGACGGTGGTAACATTCAGCCACGGCCCAGCAGAAGGAGCAGAACTACATGTCCCGCCGTGCTTCCCTTCAAAAGACGAAGTCACTCCGAGGGGCTAACCTATATCAGGAAGAAGAGCAAGACTACCGTTGAGAAGAGTGTCGAAGAGTGAGAAGATTGTCGAAGAATGTCGTACCTTCAGTATGTGCTCCAATTGTTGTAATATAATGACACCATACCAAATTTATGTATATAACAATCGTGCTTTTATGTTAATTCTATCTATACTCACAAAGAAATTTCTATCGGTATACGAGATCCTTAGCTTCTTATGCTATGCACCAATTGTTGTAGTAATGGAGCTATTCAAATGAAAATACACAAGTAACCAAAGTATCACAAAAGATTTAATTTGTATGGAACACATGTTCTGATTGGAAATGAAGTGATAGGCTCTGCAGTACTTCTAGCATTGATTAGGGTAGTAACCAAAACTCCACGCTGAACAAAATGCTTGTGAAGACGATTAGCATTTTATACTACATCATACGAGTAGTACTTCTAGCACATTATATACGCTACCACTTCATCGAACCTTTCATATATGTGAATGTGAGATATGCTTGTGGTACCGGCCGTCGAGCCGAGGCAATATTCGTTGCTTTGTTTATTTTTTCAGGGAAACTGAGTTCAACGTTTTGGCGAAATGTTGCTTCGTCAACATTTTGTCAACGTTCGATACTCAATTTTGTATAATTTTAGCAAAGGTCATGCCGAAATTTTAAATTTTCAACAATTTATTTCAATAACCTGCCAAATTTTGAAATGTTTTATCTAATATTTCAAAATCTCAATTGCAAAGAAAACTTTTATTATTATTTTTAGCCTCTCAATGGCCAGAAGTACTCCCTCTTCGTCGCAGACACCAACGAATGCCCCGGCGTCGTCCCGAGATATCGAGGGGCGTGCGGAAGCTCCCCGGGACCTGGCCATCATCGACGACCCTGCTGCCGGGGATAACAACGAGTACGATTCATCCCACGATGAGTCCGACGAAGAGTCTGGACGTGCAAAAGAGTCCGGCGGTGCTGAAGACGCGACCGATCGTGACGAAGGGACCGGCCGTGAATACGAGACCGGTATTGAAGAAGAACAGGCGGACGGGGCTCCACCAGCCAAGCGAAAAAGGTGGCTCGCGCCTAGGAGACCTAACAAGTTGAGTACCGACACGTTCGTAATCACTCGAGTGGACGATCTGGGTAAACCTGCCAGTCCTGTAAAAGCTGCACAGGGGTACTCAAATGCCGTAGGCTGCATCCTGCGTGAAACCGTGAAGATCACAACCCCCGACATAAGGACGAGAGAAACCGAGCATCTTCGAACTCTCCTCCTGGACAGGCTATTCAGCGGGTATTCCGTCCCGGAGGCCGACAAAAATAGAGTCGCAAACGAAAGCCCTGAGCATGATGTCCAAATCCTTGAATACCTGGCGATACCATGCCAATAAAATGAAGGATCAAGATTTTGAGACCGTGATAAAGCCGAAATGGCCTACGATAGATGAGGCGGACTGGACCGAGTTCATTCAAACTCGCTCCGGCGATGAATTCAAGAAGTTGAGTGATTGGGGGAAGGACATGCGGGGGAAGATCGTGGGTGACCACAGACTCGGCAGCCGTGGTTACCAAGGGAAGAGGTCAAATGGGACAAGGAGGATGCAAGGTTGATTGCGGCTGGGAAAGAACCCCCTTTCTCGGACATCCAGCCAGGGCGTGGAAAGGATGGAAAGGATTTTGTGAGGGCCCGCACAAAATTTGACCCAGCGACGGGGGAACCGATCTTCACGCACGAGAAAATGAAGGACGTGCACGAAGAACTGGTAACCTCTGAAGCCATTTTACTTTATTTGTCCTACGTAGATTAATTTCCTAAAGATTACGTTTCTAAACGGTTCATGTTACTTGCAGAAAAGCTGAGCCAGCAACCTGAGAGCTCCCAGGACTCTGTCGATACCGATAGGTGGCAAGACCCTATCAACAAGGCTCTCGGGAAGCCGGAGACTCATGGCCGCGTGATGGGCGTCGGGTATGGGGCTCGATGGGCTGATTACTGTCCCCAAACCCGCGAGGCTGCCCGCAAGAGGAGGAAAGCGAAGCAAGATAAAGAATTCGATGCGCGAGTGGAGGCGGCGGTGAAACGTATATTAGGGCCTATATATGAGCAGCTACAACGTCCACCCATGCATCCTTGTACGCAGCCGCCGCCCTTCACTGCTGCAAGGAGTAGTAGCCCCTCTGTCTCGGGCATTGGCCCCGGGTCGCCAAATTCAATCGACGGCCTAACGGTAAGCGTCGTCGGCTCAACAAATCGTAACGGTGTCGTACAGATTTCGTTGTTTGGACTCTAACATCGATGACCCGTATATATGTTCCACAGGTGATAACTCCGTGCCATCTCCAGACCCAAGTGCTCGGCTCGATGGTGACGGTCGCGTACAGTCGAGTCCACCCAATAACGCCGGAAAACAGGATGCACTGTGTGGATTTACCACCAAACATGGCGAGGGTGGAGTTGACTAAGGTGGGCGGCACCTTTGAGGACTTGGTTTTGAATGACCCCCTGAAGAGGGATACGAAAAGCTAGGAGCCTGCAAGGGGTTTTTTCTTAGGTGGCTGAAGGACACGATAAAGTTGATTGAGACCTCCAATCGTCCAGCACCTTCACCGAGCCACACCCACAGTCCATCAGCAAGACCATCTCCTTCGGGTATTTGCGCACCTCTATCCTACAGGGATCTGGAGATAGAGGATGCCGAGGAGGGCGCGGAGCATGGCATGCCTCGTGACGAAGAGGCACAAGAATTTGTAGATACGCCGCCACCCAAGCATGACGAGGAAGCCCAGACGAAGTTGACTCCTAAAACACTCGTGGGCGCAGCCAAAGAAGTGATGGCCGGTCAGAGGGCCGTATCTCTGGATACGCAGCGTACGAGCAAAAAAGGGGCAAAGAAGACACATGCTAGCACCGGTACTTACGATAGACAGGGTGAGGCGAGGATGAAGAAATCCTTAACCTACGCAGCATCTCCCCAATCAGGACAGCGAGCAACGGGTCGTCAATGGCGGGCCTATCACGTCCCGGGTCACCCCATGGTACCAAAGGATGAGTTAGACGTCCTCCCGAACGAAATGAAGATTCTGCATGAGAACATTCGAGAGCTGGAATTAGGACCCGATGCAACTAATGTCTCGTATTACACGGCGAAGGTGCCAGAGGGTTTCCATTTCGTCGAGCAGTATCCCGCGGACAAGTTCTATCTGGACTTTGCGGAGATCTTCGGCATGTTCAACCTTTATCGGCTCGAAGCATCCTTCGTCAGGCTATGGGCACTTCACCTAACCAGAGAGATCAGACGCCTGAAGATTCTCGATGTTGCAATAGCAGATCTGTATCACATGCACGAGAACAACGTTCGCTCCCAACAAGGTAGAGATATTATGAAAGAATACCTCGTCAGTGCGATGATAGCGCATAAGGGCAAGGATTACCTACTCGTGCCCTACAATCCCTTGTAAGTCCTTCTCTACTTTGTGCTTTCGTAAATTTCTCTTTTGCTTGTGCACCTAGCCAACTTCGTGGGTTAATATTGGTTTGTTCACATGTCTGCGCAGCGACCACTGGATCCTCTTAGTGCTAACGCCGAAGGAAAGCAAGGCTTATTACTATGATTCCATGAAGAGGGTGAAGAAAGACTACACCCTGCTCAAGAAAGTTCTGGATGATGCTCTCTTCGACTTTGCACACAAGGGAGGAGGAGGAACTATGGTAAAAAGAAGTGGTGGTCCACGCTTCAAACACGTGACCGATTTCTGTTGTAGACAGCAGCCGGAGAATAGTGTGACGTGTGGCTACTACGTCAGCTGCCACATGGACGAATTTGTACGGGCGCGGAACACGTTTCGCAAACATGACGACTTACGCAAGTGGAGTAATAACCTCGAGCACAAGCCATATGACTGGAAGCAAGAGTTTGCATGCCTCCAGAGTGCGTTTGCGAATATCATCAACAAGGACGTCGTCTCAGATACAGGGCTTTTCTACGCCGGCAATGACCCAAGGGAGGAACACGCCGCTCGCTCAGAGCAGCGAGTTCGCCAAATCCCGACCCAAGACGACACATTCGCCCACATGCAGCTAGGCCCTAGAGGAGGGAAAAAAGTGTGAAGATAGGCCCTTCGAAACGAAAAAACATTGCATATGTATTGTGTTTGTGGTCGTGTATTCCCGAACTGGTCTACTTTGTACGCTTGTGGACATATTTACGTATTGGCACTTGTTATTTTCGTAGTCGGTTTGACAGATCTACTTATCGTGTGTGACATCCGAGAGCGCGAGCGAGGTGGCCTTGGAAGCACCGGGCACGTAGGATGCCGACGTAACGAGGCAACGCCGCAAGCGCTATTAGGCCACAGCGGCACACCCTACAAGAACGGCGACCGAAGGTCCACAGCGCACGCAAGTTACACCGGCAAACGGTACCATCGTCCGTGCAAAATTTCCTAGAGGCAACATGCTGCCGCGGCAGCAAAAAGGGCCGTTTCTGCTGCCGCAGCAGCACCTTCGCACCTCCTTCCCCACACTACACCCAAGGGGTACACCCCCCTCCAGGACCCCTGGAGTACATAGGGGCTGGAGAGCGCCACAGTTGACGCGATCCTGCCGCGGCAGCGAAAATGGCTGCCGCGGCAGCGAAAATGGTTGTTTTTTGCTGCCGCGGCAGCACCGTGATAGGGCCTGCTCCTAACAGCAGTGACGTGCGGACTGGAGAGCTCGTCACTGCTGTATATATTAGCAGTGACGGGCAGCAACTAAAGCACGTCACTGGTAATTATCTTACCAGTGACGGGCTCTCATACACGCCCGTCACTGATAAATATATCACTAGTGACGAGCGGATAGCCCGTCACTGATACCACTTACCAGTGGCGGATCACCAGTGACGAGCCTGCCCGCTCGTCACTAATGGGCATTTTAGGCCCGTCACTGGTGGCCTTTTCTGCAGTAGTGAGTTTGGATGGCCGAAAAGAATTGAGGCATTTGGGGCAGAATCAAGACATATATCTCCCTTGATTTTTGGAGTCTGGAACTACTCCAAGTTGTGTTTGCCCTGGACCCTATCCGTAACAGATATGGAATTGATCTCTATTTTTCCCCCGAACCAATCGAACAATCCCAAAGAGATGGTGGTGGTGGCAGTGGGAGCAAGATGCGAGACACGATTAACTAGACACCAGAACTAACTGTGACCAGCAATGTGACAAGACAATACAACAAAAATTAAACAATGCAAAAATACTAAAAAGAAAGATGCAATGGCTCAAAGCGGTTTGGACAGTAGGGAAACCGATCTACTTTTTTTTGTAGGCTTTTTCTAGGCAATAGGTAAAAACAGATCTAACTATGAAAATGGTAAATTTCTCACCAAGCAACCTGAGCTCTGCTACCACTTGATGATACGATGGCCTGATCTTTCGGTGAGTCAAAGGTAACTAACGGTTTGGTGGAGTTTGACCTTGACGATCCGACTATACCGTACGCGATGATACGCCTTAGCAATCGCTAAACCAATCTCCGATGGTTATTGACCTTGCCATAGGCACAATCAACCTGAACAAAGAAGTTCGCGTTCCTCCAACCAACTGAAGAACCAGCAAGAACTATGATTGCAATCTGAAGTTACAAGTATGAAATTGATAAAAGAGCTAGAAGAACAAAGTTTGGGATTCCACTGGAAATCTAAACAAGGCGGTAGTCCTACACAACTTGTAGATGTTATATTGTAGCAGTAGCTAAACAACTCAATGAAACCCAAAAACTAAAGAGAGAATACTAGGGGGTATATAAAGACAAGAGGTGATCTGTTACAGAGGCAGTCTCGGATTGTTTTGGCTGTTGCAATCGGCTCATAAGGAACTTTGATATGGGATGAAGTTCTAGATCTCCTCTAGAAGTCCCGAACCCTTCGATCGGACCGTCCGGATGAAGTTTCAGATCTGCTCTAGAAGTGTCGAACCCTCTGGCCGAACTGTCCAACCTGATGAGGACATCCCACCTACAGTTACACCCTCAGCTACTCCATCTCCACATGATGCCACTCCTCATGATGCCACTCCTCAAATGCAGGAAATACAAGGACCTATCACAAGGGCTCGTGCTCAATAACTTAATTATTAGGTACTTTCATTTCTTGGTACTTTACTTGATATTAAAGAACATATGGTGCTGCCTAATGGAGATGATCTTTTGCTTATAAGGAATGTAGGTCCAAGCCTAGCTATGAGGGATGGACAATGGAGCATGACGAGAAGGAAGGAAGGAGATGGCAGCCAGCCTACAAACAAGAATGGAGATGCGGAGTTACTGTCAAGCTATTTCAAGACTTTGAAGCCACCATGATGAATTTTGAAGATTTGGACGAATTATACAAATTTTCAAAATGTATTTTCGTCCGTACCAGTCCATAGGTGCTGCACCACCATTTTTTTTTGGGCAAGGCCCATGTATTTTTAGAATTAGGTAAATTAGGCAAGTCTTAGAGTCCGTATTCAAGGAAAGCTGCACTTTGGAGTTGGATTCGGCCACCCTACCCATAGCTGGTCAAAATGCACCTCTCCTCATCTCTTTAAATACCCCTTGTGTGCCCCCTAAAGACCTCGGGTTTTGTTGAGCATATTTTTGCCTAGGGCCAAACAACATTGTCGCTAGTTGTGTCTTGCGACCACGTAGTTTGACTACTTTGCAGAACTCCACCATAGCAATACATCATACTTCATCTATATTTACAATTTCAAATTGCCTTCAAATGTTCTTGCTCATTCTTCGGTTGCTTGCAGGGATAAAGAACCTCGTGTTCAGGTTGATCGTGCCCACAACAAGGTCAATAACCTCCAGGAGTTGGTTTAGCGATTGCCTAGGTGCTCCGTCGCTGTACGAGTGTAGTCGGATCGTCAAAGTCACCTCCACCAAACCGACGTGTTTCTCTCATCGAAAGATCGGGACACCCAAAGTGCTATCAAGTGGTATCAGAGCAAACCAGGTTGCTCGTTGAGAAAGTTGAGTGTTTTTACTAGATTAGTTGCATCTTTCTACCTATTGTCTACCTCAACCAAAAATCCAAAAAAATTAGTCTAGGGTTACTCTTTGTCCAAACCAATCTGAGCCTTGCAATTTTCATCGTAGTTCTTGCATTGTTAAAAATTTTCTGCATTAATCGTGTTGAGTTGCTGGTTTAGATGGTTCGTAGTTGAAATTTTTCTACTAGATCAAACCTCCTTTTGGCACTTCTAGTCCTTGCAGAAAATTAGAAAAAGAAAAGGGGAGAAGAGCCGCTGCCGTGGCAAGGTTTTTGCTGCCACTTTTCATCCACAACAGCCCCTGCCACCCTCCGCCATTGCTGCTCATCTATCATCTTGTGCCACCACACTTGCAGCTCCTGCCGTGGTATCAAGTTTGCTGCCACGACGTGCATTGCTGCCACTGTCGCTTCCCTTGCGGTCTTGGCTTGGAGAAGAACAGGGAGAGGTCACTTGCATCTTTGCTTGACCACACCAATTGCAGATTGGATCAGATCTACAAGGTTTTGGAAAGTCCAACACAACAAGAAAGGTTTTGAAATTGGAGTTCAAGTTGAACTAGGCAAAGGAATCATCTTGTGAGGCTTGATCTTATATCTCTAACCATTGGAAAAGGATTTGGCTAACCCAAAGGGCTCCCCACGTCCTTAAGAAGGCCCTTGGACAGATCTCCCACCAAGGATTGGAATGGAATTCAAGTTAGAACTTGTTTTGGATTCGGATTCAAATTCCAAGTCAAATTCGAACTGAAAATTCAAATTGCTTAGAAAATTCTGAACAAATTCTGTAAAATCAGGCATAAATCCAGGCTTCTACTGTTAAAATTTTAGTGCAATCCGAGAGTGGTTTGGGAGAAAAAACCAATTTAAGTTTCAACCTACTACCGATTTCTGGCCACAGCAAGGTTTCTGCAGTTTTCTGCTGCCGCGGCAACCCTGCAGCAGAATCCTGTTTTCTAGTGTAAGCATATATTTTGCTCTATTTGGGATTTTTCTGAGGTGTTAAAAAATTCAAAAAAATATATAAAAAAGAGTAAGAAGCCACATAGAAGGCCACGGCAAAAAACAAGTCAGAAACTTACCCATTTCTTTCTATTGTTTCTTTTGTTTCTATCGCTGCGATATCTAGATCTAGTTAAATTTTGCTCGTTCTAGTCAAAGTCCAGTAACTAGGGCTAGTATTTTTTAGCATCTTTTCAACTTTGGATAGCTACTTGATCATTTGCTATCCTTGCAACTCACATAAAGCCTCCTAAGCTCCACTTTCTACCTCGTATAGGCTGTTCGGTCACCAAGCAGTCGCTTCATCCAATCTTCGAGAGGACTTCGACATCGCCAACGCCTGACACCCCCTGTTTTGCTAGGTAAGAACTTGTAAGAATTTTTGAACAGCTAGAGAGTTTGAGCGACTTGTCACCACAATCTAGTAGCACATAGGATCGATACACTTGCTGTTTTGTTCTTGTTTCTACTAAACATGTCAGCTGACTAGGGATCACTCCACCACTCTCCCCGCACTAAGGGCATCATAGCACACTTTGAGCGAAAAACAAGGATCACCACAGATGGACTTACGGAGGACGTTCGTCTCACCAATGAGCGGCTGTCCTTGCAAGAGGAGAAACTTAATGCAATCGAGGCCGTGCAAAACGTTGCTAATGTAACTCTCGAAGCTATCTTGGCTCATTTACCTGTGCCCGCGGATGGATCTCATGCTGCTGCACCACCCGCTATACCGGTTGCACCACTTACTCTGCGAGTCCGACGAGTCCCCATTCCCGTTCGGGAGGCCCAAGCTACTGCTAGGGCGGCTGCCATCGATCCCACTGCCACTGTTCAGTGAGGCACCAATACCAATATTTTGGGTGTGCAAGAAGAGGAGCACGAAGGAGAGAACTCCATTGATTATGCCGGTGACTCGGAGGACGAGGAAGATATCAACTTTAACAATGATCATGATCACCGACAGCAACACTTCAACCGTCATGGTATGGGACGTGAATGACCATATCGAGAGGTACGATTATGCCAAGGTAAAATTCACTATGCCCCCATCTGATGGCAAGTATAATCCTGATGCTTACTTGAGTTGGGAGCTTTTATTGGATCAAAAATTTGTGTGTCATGATTATCCTAAGAATAGAAGGGTTAGGGCTGCCACTAGCAAATTAATTGATCTTGCATCTGTTTGGTGGTAGGAACATTGCCGTGCACGCCCTAATGCAATTCCTACTACTTGGGAAGGTTTGACAACAAACAAGACATAGGTTTGTGCCTTCTTATTATGCTCGTGATTTGCTAAATAAGTTGCAACGTTTGAAACAAGGAACAAATTCTGTAGAGGAGTATTATCAAGAATTGCAAACTGGTCTGATTCGTTGTGGTCTTAATGAATCTAAAGATGCGATGATGGCTCGTTTTATGGGTGGATTGAATCGTGAAATTCAGGACACATTAGATTTCAAAGATTATAATAATATCACTAGTTTGTTTCACCTTGCTTGTAAAGCTGAACATCAAGTGCAAGGACGCCGTACTAACATCTCTGCAGGCCGGAGTACGACGTGGACTCCTCGCAACCCTGCTGCCCCGTCCAACCGTACCATGACATCAAGTGCAACCAACAGCAAGCCATCCTCCTCTGCCTCAAACTCAGCGTTACGAGCACCGCACCAACAAGAAGTGCCTCCGCAGCCCCCGCACCAACAAGAAGTGCCTCCGCAGCCCCTACCAAGAGTTCATCATCGTCAGTTGCTTCCACTAGAAAAACAAAGGATACACAATGCCATCGCTTCAAGGGCTTCAGTCACATCATGAGGGAGTGTCCAAGTAAATGGGTTCTGATTATTCGTGAAGACGGCGAGTATGACTCAGCAAAGATCTAGATGAAGAAACTTATGCTATGCTTGCTGCCAATGAAGATGGAGGCACCGATACTGATCATGATGAGGAGCACATCCATGCCGACGATGCTGATCACTATTTGAGCATTATAGCACAACGAGTGCTTAGTGCTCAACCAGCCCATGCTGAGCAAAATCAGCGACACAATCTCTTCCAAATCAAGGGTGTCGTCAAGGAGTGTTCAATTCGTATCATCATTGATGGAGGGACTGGTAACAACTTGGCGAGCATCGACTTAGTAGAGAAGTTAGCACTGCCCACACGACAACGTCCACATCTGTACTATATTCAGTGGATCAACTGCAGCGGCAAACTTAAGGTAACATGAACGGTGCGAGTACACTTTGCTTTGGGTTCATATCATGATTATGTTGACTGTGATGTTGTGCCTATGCATGCGTGTTCCATGTTATTAGGTAGGCCATGATGGTTTGATAAAGATTGTGTACATCATGGTAGAACTAATCAATACTCTCTCATGCATCAAGGAAAGAAAATTGTGTTGCATCCTATGACTCCCGAATAGATTGTTAAAGATGAACATGCCAGAGCTAGTAGAGAGAAGAATCAGGAGTCAACTAAAAGTGAAAATCAAATTGTAGCTAAAATTTTTGAGCAACATAAGAAGAAGGATAAATCTGCTCCAACTAAGAAAGAAGAGGTTAAACTGAAAGGCTTAAGCTTTCTGGCTCGCAAATCTGATATGAATGAATTTGATGCTACTAATCGGTTTTCTATGCATTTGTGTGCAAAGAAGCTTTATTTTCATTTGAGGATATGCCTCCTTCTTTGCCTACTACTGTCACTAACATTTTGTAGGAGTACACCGACGTCTTTCCAAAGGACGTACCACCGGGATTACCACCGATACGAGGGATTGAGCACCCCAACCGTGCATCATACAGAACCAATCCGTAGGAGACAAAGGAGATTCAGCGTCAAGTCCAAGAGCTTCTTGACAAAGGTTATGTTCACGAATCCTTTAGCCCATGTGCTGGTACCTAAGAAAGATGGATCATGGCGTATGTGTGTTGATTGTCGAGCCATTAACAATATTACTATTTGATATCGTCATCCTATTCCTAGGCTAGATGACATGCTTGATGAACTGAGTGACTCTATTGTGTTTTCCAAAGTTGATTTGGGCAGTGGATACCACCAAATTCGTATGAAATTGGGAGACGAATGGAAAACGATATTTAAAACTAAGTTCAGGTTATATGAGTGGTTAGTCATGCCTTTTGGTTTAACTAATGCCCCTAGTACATTCATGAGATTGATGAACAAAGTTTTACATGCTTTCATTGGACAATTTATGGTAGTCTATTTTGATGATATACTGATCTATAGCAAATCTTTGGAGGATCATTTGGATCATTTATGTGCTGTCTTTAATGCTCTCCGAGATGCACATTTGTTTGGTAATCTTGGGAAGTGCACCTTTTGCACCGACCGAGTGTCATTTCTTGGCTATGTTGTTACTCCATAGGGGATTGAAGTTCAAAAAGCCAAGATCGAAGCAATACAGAGTTGGCTGACTCTTAAAATGGTCACACAAGTGCGTAGTTTCTTAGGGTTTGCTAGGTTCTATCGACCCTTCGTCAAAGATTTCAGCACCATTGCCGCACTGCTGAATGAGCTCACAAAGAAGGATGTTCCATTTGTTTGGAGCAATGCCTTCACGGTATTGAAAGATAAGTTGACACATGCACCTTTACTTCAGCTTGCTGATTTTAATAAGATATTTGAGCTTAAATGCGATGCTAGTGGAATTGGTTTAGGTGGTGTGTTATTACAAGAAGGCAAACCTATTGCATACTTTAGTGAAAAATTGAGTGGGCCTAGTCTGAACTATTCTACTTATGATAATAAATTATATGCTCTTGTTCGGACATTAGAGACATGGCAACCGGCTGTCCAACCGGACCGTCCCGAACCATCCAACCGAATCATCCCAGACTTACCAACCAAACCATCCGCATGAAGTTTCAGATCTCCTCCAGCAGTCCCGAACCCTCCGACCGAACCATCTGTTGGCGTCACGGGGAATGGGGTCCTCTAAACCGCTGGTAAAGGCCCAAGTTGACGCCACGTCGCCAAGGGCGTGGGAGTCAAGAGGATGTGCTCGGGGGCTCACCCCGAGCACCGTGTTCCCTTGGCCTTCGAGGGGAACCCCGAGTCGTCCCTTAAGGGTGCTCCCCGAGCACCCAAGGTGACTTGGGGCCCACCCGGGACAGCGAGTGCCTCACACAGGCGGGGGAATTGCCGATGCGGTGTGCTCGGGAGTCTCCGGGCACGGGAAACCCCGAGCACCCCTCGGGGGTCTTTTCTCAAGCACGCGTAGCCCGACAGGCGCATTTAATGCCAGTCTGCGCTGGCCCGCATGCCCCAAGTCTGTACGGACAAGATGCGGTGTCCTGATCGAAGTCCGTCCTCCCATAAGATAAGCCCTGTCAGCTGTCGGTCTTGTTAGGGGATGGAGCGGTCTGACACCCTTTTTGACTTTGGGGCGCGGCGCGCGCGCCTAGGTGCGTGCCTTCTGCCCTTGATCTGTGGGGCCAGGGTAGTTGCAGCATGGACCATGGCAGAGAGCGTCCCGGAAGTCTTCATTATCTGACTCAACAATGTCATGATGACCCAGTTTCCAACCAAAGCGTGACAGGCACTATTCCGCTACAGCAAACCTCAACCGCCAGCGTGGGTTGCCCACGTCCTATCCGTCAGCAACGCTATGGCTATAGTATATTTGCCTTTCGGCCATTGTGGTGACCCCCGGATATATAAGGGGAGAGCCGAGGCCATGAGAGGGGGATGAAAAATCGGACAACCGAAAAAAGGCTAGACCTAGAAGAAGAAGAGCAAGAACATCCGTGTGTTCAAGCTCATTGTAATCATCCACACATTCATATATACACAAAAAGCAGGACGTAGGGTTTTTACACCAAGAGGGTGCCCCGAACTTGGGTAAATCACAGTCTCATTCTCTAGCTTCTTGCCACTCAAGATCGACGTAGCTCCTGTTCCTCTCTCCCCGGCCGAATCCCAAAGGGGTTCCTTCCGGACAACCGACGCCGGCGTTTATTCGCTGACACCATCCAACCGGACCGTCCCAGAACATCCTCCCAGACTGCCCGGATGTACTTTCGGCTCTCCTCTAGAAGTCCCGAACCCTCCAACCAGACCATCCCGGACTTTCCAACCGAACAGTCCACATGAAGTTTCGGATCTCCTCTAAAAGTCCTGAACCCTCCGACCGAACCATCCAACCGGACTGTCCCGGAATTTCCTCCCAGACCGTCCAGGAACTTCCTCCCGGACCCTCCAACTGGATAGTCCAGGAACTTCCTCCCGGACCGTCCAGATGAAGTTCCGGATCTCCTCTAGAAGTCCCAAACCCTCCGACTGGACCGTTCCGGACCCTCCAACCGGACCATCCCAGACCTTTCAACCAAATCATCTAAATGAAGTTCCAGATCTGCTATAGAATTCCCGAACACTCCAACAGAATCGTCCAGCTGAACCTTCTCGGATCTTCCATCCAGACCTTCCTGGACCCTCCAACCGAACCGTCCCGGACCTTCCAACCGAACCGTCCTGATGAAGTTCTGAATCACCTCTAGAAATCCCGAACACCCAGAATAGCCATCCAACCGGACCGTCTCAGACCTTCCAACCGAATAGTCCGGATGAAGTTTCGGATCTCCTCTAGCAGTCCCGAACCCTCCGACCGAACCGTCCAACCTGACCATCCCGAAACTTCCTCCTAGACCTCTGGATGAACATCTGAATCTCCTCTAGAACCCCCGAAATCTCCGACTGGACCGTCCAAGCGTACCATCCCGGACCCTCGAACCGGACCGCCCTGGACCTTCCAACCGGACTGTCTAGAAGTCCCGAACCCTTCGACCGAACCGTCTAGTCGGACTGTCCCGGAACATCATCCCTGACCGTCTGCATAAAGTTCTGGATCCCCTCTAGAAATCCCGAACCCTCTGACCGGACGGTCCCGAACCGTCCAGCCGGACTGTCCGGATGAAATTTTGAATCTCCTCTAGAAGTCCCAAACCCTCTGATCGAACCATCCAACCGGAGACCGTTCGGATGAAGTTCTTGACCTCCTCTAGAAATCCCGAATCCTACGACCGATCCCTCGACCGAACCATCCAACTGGACCATCCCGAAACTTCCTCCTAGACCGTCTGGATGAAGTTCTTGACCTCCTCTAGAAGTCCAAAACCCTCCGACTAGGCCGTCCAACTAGACCGTTCTGGACCCTCGAAACAGACCGTTCAGGACCTTCCAACCGAACCGTCTGGATGAACTTTCAGATCTCGTCTAGAACCCTCCGGCCGAACCATCCAGCCGGACCGTCCCGAAACATCCTCGCAGACCGTCCGCACGAACTTTTGGATCCCCTCTAGAAGTCCCGAACTCTCCGACCAAACCGCACATCCAGACTGTCCTGGAACATCCTCCTAGACCGTCTGCATGAAGTTCGGGATCCCCTCTAGAAGTCCCGAACGCTCCGACCGGACCGTCCCAGACCTTCCAACCAGACCGTCCGAATGAAGTTTCAGATCTCCTCTAGAAATCCTGAATCCTCCGATCGAATTGTCCAACTAGATCGTTCGGATGAACTTCTGGATCTCCTCTAGAAGTCCTGAACCCTCCGACTGGACCGTCCCAGAACTTCTGCCCAGACCATCCGGATGAACTTCCGTATCTCCTCTAGAAGTCCCGAACCCTTCGACCGGACCGTCCCGGACAATCCAACTGGGCCGTCCCGGACCTTCCAACCAAACCGTCTGAATGAAGAAGTTTCAGATCTCTTCTACAAGTCCCGAACCCTCCGATTGAACCGTCCAACCGGACCGTCCCAAAACTTCCTCTCAGACCGTCCGAATGAACTTCTAGATCTCCTCTAGAACTCCCGAACCCTCCGACCGGACCGTCGAACCGAACTATACCAGACCCTCAAACCGAACCGTCCTAGACCTTCCAACTGAACTGTGCGGACAAAGTTTCAGATCTCGTCTAGGAGTCCCGAACCCTCAGACCGAACCGTCCAACCAAACCATTCGGATGACATTTCAGATCTCGTCTAGAAGTCCCGAACCCTCCTACCGAACCGTCCATCTGGACTATCCCAGAACATCCTCCCAAACCGTCCAACCGGACCGTCCAGGACCCTTCAATCAGACCGTCCTGGACCTTCCAATCAAACTGTCCAGATGAAGTTTTGGATCTGCTCTAGAAGTCCCGAACCCTCCGACCGAACCGTTCAACTAGACCGGCCCGAAACTTCCTCCAAGACCGTCCGGATTAACATCCGGATCTCCTCTATAACTCACGAACCCTCTAAGCGGACTGTCCAATCGTACCTTCCCAGACCTCAAACTAGACCGTCCTGGAGCTTCCAACCGAACCATCCAGATGAAGTTTCGGATCTCGTCTAGAAGTCCTGAACCCTCCGACCGGACAGTCCTGGACCCTCCAACTGGACCATCCATATGAAGTTCCGGATCTGCTCTACAAGTCCCAAACCCTCCAACTGAACCATCCAATCGGACCATCCTGGAGCTTCCTCCTAGACCGTCCGGATGAAGTTCCAGATCTCCGCTAGAAGTCTGAACACTCTGACCGGACCGTCCAACCGGACCAGCCCGCACCAAGCAACCGAACCATCCCAGACCTTCCAACCGAGCCATCCGACCAAACCATCCAACCGACCATCCAGAACATCCTCCCAGACCGTCCGGATGAAGTTTCGAATCTCCTCTAGAAGTCCCGAAGGCAGTCCAACCGGACTGTCCCAGACCTTCCAACCGAGCCATCCGGATGAAGTTTTAGATCTTCTCTAGAAGTCCCAAACCCTCCGATCAAACCGTCAAACCGGACCGTCCCGGAGCATCCAACCGGACCGTCCCGAATCATCCAACCGAACTGTCCGGATGAAGTTTCAGATCTCTTCTAGTAGTCCTGAACCCTCCAACCGAACCGTCCAACCGGACCGTCCCAGAACTTTCTCCCCGACCGTCCGGACGAAGTTCTAGATCTCCTCTTGGAGTCCCGAACCCTCCAATCGAACCGTCCAACCGGACAGTCCAGATGAAGTTTCGGATTACCTCTAGAAGTCCCAAACCCTCCGATCGAACTATCCAACCAGACCATCCCGAGCCCTCCAACCAGACTGTCCCGGAGCTTCCATCCGAACAGTCTGAATGAGGTTCTGGATCTGCTCAAGAAGCCCTGAACCCTCCGACCGAATCGTCCAGCCGGACCTTCTAACCAGACCTTCCTAGACCCTCCAACCGAAATGTCGTAGGCCTTCCAACCTAAACGTCCGGATGAAGTTTTGGATCTCCTCTAGAAGTCCCAAACCGTCCGATCGATCCGTCCAACCGGACCGACCCGCAACTTGCTCCTAGAACGTCCGGATCAAGTTTGGGTTCTGCTCTAGATGTCCCGAAACCTCCGACCAGACCGTCCAACCAGACCGTCCCGAACGATCCAATCGGACCATCTGGATGAAGTTTCGTATCTCCTCTAGAAGTCCCAAAACCTCCGATCGAACTGTCCAACCGAACCATCCCGAAACTTCCTCCCGGACCGTCGAAGTTCTAGATGTCCCATAGAAGTCCCGAACCTTCCAACCGGACCATCCGGATGATGCTCTGGATCTACTCTAGAAGTCCCGAACCCTCCGGCCGAATCATCTAGCCAAACCTTCCCGGACCTACCAACCGGACCGTCCAAGCAGACCTTCCTGGACCCTCCAACCAGACTGTCCCGGACCTTCCAACCGAACCCTTCGGATGAAGTTCCGAATCTCCTCTAGAAGTCCCAAAACCCTCCGGTCGAACCGTCCGACCAGACTGTCTCGGACCGCCCAACCGGACTGTCTCGGACCATCAAACCGAACCATCCAGGACCTTCCAACCGAATCGTCCGGATGAAGGTCCGAATCTACGCCAGAAGTCCTGAACCCTCCGACCAGACCGTCCCGGACCCTCAAACTAGACCATCCCGGACCTTCCAACCGAACTGTCCAGATGATGTTTCGGATCTCCTCTAGTAGTCTCGTACCCTCCGACCAAACCATCCAACCGAATAGTTCGGATGAAGTTCTAGTTCTTCTCTGGAAGTCCTAAACTCTCCGACCAGAACGTCCAACTGGGCCAGCCCGGACCATGCAACCGGACCGTCCCAAACCTTCCATTTGAACTGTCCGAATGAAGTTTGGGATCTCCTCTAGAAGTCCCGAAGGACCGTCCAACCGGACCATCACGGAGCATCCAACCGGACCGTCCCGGACCTTCTAGCTGAAAGATCCGGATGAAGTGTCAGATCTCCTCAAGAAGTCCCAAACCCTCCGATCGGACCGTCCGGACAGTCCCGGAGCATCCAACCGAATCTTCCGGATGAAGTCTTGGATCTTCTCTAATTGTCCTGAACCCTCCGACAGAACCGTCCAACCAGACCGTCCCAGAACTTCCTTCCAGACCGTCTGGATGAAGTTCTAGACCACCTCTAGGAGTCCCGAAGCCTCCGATCGGACCGTCCAACTCGACCGTCCCAGAATATCCTATCAAGCCATCACGGACCTTCCAACCGAACCGTATGGATGAAGTGTCGGATCTCCTCTAGAAGTCCCAAACCCTCCAACCGAACCGTCCAACCGGACCATCCCAGAACGTCCTCCCAGACCGTCCGGATGAAGTTTCGGATCTCCTCTAGAAATCCCAAACCCTCCGACTGAACCATCAAATTGGACTGTCCCAGAACGTCCTGCCAGACCGTCCGAATGAAGTTCCGAATCTCCTCTAGAAGTCCCGACCCTCTGATCGGACCGTCCAAACAGACCATAGTGGACATTCCAATTGAACTGTTCGGACGAAGTTTCAAATCTCGTCTAGGACTCCCGAACCTTCCGAGCGAAACGTCCAACCAGACCGTCTCGGAACTTCTTGCCGGACCGTTCGGATGAAGTTTCGGATCTCCTCTTGAAGTCCCAAGCCCTTCGACCGAACCGTCCAACCGGACCGTCCCGGAACTTCCTCCCCGAACATCCGGACAAAGTTCTGGATCTCCTCTAGAACTCCCAAACTCTGACCGGACTATCTAACCGTACCGTGGCGGGCCCTCCAACTGGACCCTCCCGGACCCTCCAACCGAACCGTCTGGATGAGAAGTCCCGAACATCCCAACCGACCGTCCAACCATACCGTCTTGGACTATCTAACCAGACCATCCCAGACCATCAAACCGGACCGTCTAGGACCTTGCAACCGAATCATCCGGATGAAGTTCCAGAACTGCTCTAGAAGTCCCAACACTTCGACCGGACCATCCAACTGAATTGTCCCGGATCATCGAACCAGACCGTCTAGATGAACTTTCAGATCTTCTCTAGAAGTCCCAAACCCTACGACCGGTCAGTCCAACCGGACCAGACCAGACCATCCAACTGGACCATCCCAGACCTTCCAACCAAACCATTCGGGTGAAGTTTCGGATCTCGTCTTGGATTCCTGAAACCTCCAACCGAACCGTCCAACCGGACCGTCCCGGAACGTCCTCCCAGACCGTCCGGATGAAGTTCCAGATCTCCTTTAGAGGTCCCGAACCTACCGACCGGACCGTCCAACCAGACCGTCCCGGACCATCCAACCGGACCGTCCCGGACAATCCAACCGAATCGTCTGGATGAAGTTTCGGATCTCCTCAAGAAGTCCCGAACCCTCTGACCGACCCGACAAACCGGACCGTCCCAGAGCTTCATCCCAGATCGTCCGGATGAAGTTACGGATATCCTCTAGAAGTCCCAAACCCTCCAACCAAATGTCCAACTAGACCGTCCTAGAACATCCTCCCAGACCGTCGGGATGAAGTTCTGGATATCCTTTTGAAGACTCGAACCGTCTGACTGGACTGTCCCAGACCCTCGAACCAGACCTTAACAGACCTTCCAACCGAACCATCCGGAGGAAGTTTCGGATCTCCTCTAGTAGTCCTGAACCCTCCGACCTAACCTTCCAACCGGATCGTCCCGGAACATCCTACCAGACTGTCCAGATGAAGTTCAAGTTCTCGTCTAAAAGTCCTGAACACTCCAACCAGACCGTCCAACCGGACCATCCCGGACCATGCGACCGGACCATCCCGAACACTCCAACCTAACTGTCCGGATGAATTTTTGGATCTCCTCTAGAATTGCCAAACCCTCCGATCAAACCGTCCAAACCGGACCATCCCAGAACATCCTCCCTGACTGTCCGAATGATGTTCTGGATCTCCTCTAGAAGTCCCGAACCCTCCGATCGGACCATCCAACCATACTGTCCCGGACCCTCCAACCGGATTGTCCCGGACCTTCCAACCGAACTGTCCGAACAAAGTTTCGGATCTCATCTAGGAGTCCCGAACCCACCAACTGAACCATCCAACCGGATTGTCCCAAAACTTCCTCCTAGACCGTCTGGATCAAACCATCTAACCGGACTGTCCCGGACCTTCCAACAGAACCGATCAAATGAAGTTCCAGATCTCCTTTAGAAGTCCCAGACAGTCCGGCCGGACCGTCCCAAAACCTTCCAACTGAACCATCAGGATGATGTTCGGATCTGCTCTAGAAGTCCTCAACCCTATGACCGAACTGTCCAACCGGACCGTCCCACAACTTCCTCCCAGAACGCCCAGATGAATTTTGGGATCTGCTCTGAAGTCCTGAACCCTCCGACCGGACCGTCCAACCGGACCGTCACGGACCATCAAACCGGACCGTCCCAGACAATCCAACATGACCGTCCCGGTCCTTCGAATCGAACTGTCCGGAACCCTCTGACCGAACCCTCCGACTGGACCGTCCAACCTGACCATCCTAGACCTTCCAACCGAATCGTCCAGATGAAGTTTTGGATCTCCTTTAGAAGTCCCAAACCCTCCAAACGAACCATCCAACCGGACCGTCCCCGCAACTTCCTCCCAGAAGGTCCGGATGAAGTTCAGGATCTGCTCTAGAAATCCCGAACACTCCAACCGGACTATCCAACTGGACTGTCCCGGACCATCCAACCAGACTGTCTGGATGATGTTTCAGACCTCCTATAGAAGTCCCAAACCCTCCGACCGAACCGTCCAACCGGACTGTCCTGCAACTTCCTCTCGGACCATCCGGATGAAGTTTCGGATCTCCTCAAGAAGTCCCAAACCGTCCGACCGGACCATCCCGGAGCTGCCAACCGGACCATCTCGGACCTTCGAACTGAATCGTCCAGATTATGTTCCAGATGTGCTTTAGAAGTCCCAAACGCTCCGACTGAACCATCTAGCTGAACCTTCCCGGACCTACCAACCAGACCATCCAAGCTGACCTTCCTAGACCTCTAACCAGACCGTCCCAGACCTTCTAACCAAACCGTCCAACTGAACCATTCGGGACTTCTAGATGAGATCTGGAACTTCATCCGGATGGTCCAGATGGAATTTTCGAGACGGTTGGGTCGAAGGGTCCGGTTGGACGGTCGGGTCGGAGGGATCGGGACTTCTAGTTGGTTTGGTGGATGGTCTAGGATGATCCGTTGGAGGGTTCGGGTGATATGGTTGGATGGTCTAGACTTCTAGAGGAGATCCGGAACTTCATCTGGACGATCCAGGAGAAGTTCTGGGATAGTCCAGTTGGAGGGTCCAGTTGGACGGTCGGGTCGAAGAGTTGGGACTTCTGGAGGAGATCCGGAACTTCATCCGGACGGTTCGGTTCGAAGGTCTGGGACAGTCCGGTTGGAGGGTCCGGGACGGTTCTGTCGGATGGTCCAGTTGGACTTTCCGGTTGCATTGTTAGGGACTTCTAGAGGAGATCCAAAACGTCATCCGGACGGTTCGGTTGGAAGGTTCGGGATGGTCCGGTTGTAGGGGTTTGGGAGTTCTAGACGAGAACCAGAACTTCATCCGAACGGTCCGGAAGAAGTTCTGGGACGGTTCGGTTGGACGTTCTGGTCGGAGGGTTCGGGACTTCTAGAGGAGTCCGGAACTTCGTCCAGACGGTCTGGGAGGAAGTTCCGGGACGGTCCGGTTGAAGGTTCAGTAAGAGGGTTCAGGACTTCTAGAGGAGATCCAAAACTTCATCCGGACTGTCCGGTGGGAAGGTTCGGTCAGAAGGTTTGGGACTTCTAGAGGAGAACCAGAACTTTATCTGGACAATCCAATAGGAGTTCGGGGATAGTCCGGTAGGACGGTTCGATCAGCGGGTTCGGGTCTTCTGGAGGAGATCTGGAACTTCATCCAGATGGTTTGGTTGGAAGGTCTGGGACGGTCCGGTTAGAGGGTCCGGGATGGTTAGGTTGGAGGGTCGATCCGAAACTTCATCTGGACGGCTCAGTTCGAAGGTCCGAGATGGTCTGGTTGGAGGGTCTGGAATAGTCCAGTTGGACGGTTCGGTTGTAGGGTTTGGGAGTTCCAGAGGAGAACCGAAACTTCGTCTAGAAGGTCTGAGAGGAAGTTCTGGGACGGTCTGGTTGGACGTTCCGGTCGGAGGGTTTGGGTCTTCTAGAGGATCCGGAACTTTATCCAGACAGTCTGGGAGGAAATTCTGGGATCGTTCGGTTGAAGGTTCGGTCGGAGGGTCCGGAAGTTCTAGAGGAGATCCGAAACTTTGTCTGGACAGTCTGGTTGGACGGTCCGGTCGTGGGGTTTGGGACCTCTAGCGGAGAAGCAGAACTTCATCCAGACGGTCCGAGATAGAGATAGAGTCCCACAAGATCTGGACTCTGATTCGGATTGCTGAGACAGCTCTGACTTCAAACGTCTTTATCTTGAGCAAACGGACTCCGATTTGGGTGTCCTTGGAATCTTTGAAAAATTTATCTCGTGCTCTTTCCATCCTATCCAACCCGATATCCAAATTTGATGCGAACCGGTGGTGCCCGATCTTCACGTCGTAGGATTCCAGGAAAACTAGCCCGTGAAGCCTGATGAATGACACCGTCAACCACCGTCTCGATTACGGAAGCCTACGGCACTCGATTCACCCAACAACACGCTTCGGCCCTTTGTTACTCACTAACGTGGAGCAACACGTTCAAGCAATCGTCAAGCAATCGCAAGAACAACGGAGAAGCAAATCTCAGATAACTCCCAATCCTCTATGTGGTGGAAATACCTCACACACTAAAGGAGCAAGAGCTCTCTCAATTCTGAAATTTCAAGTCTGCTCTTACATATGGGGGTACCCTCCTATTTATAGGGGTTTAGGTCGGTGCTACAGTGCACTACAGTAAGATGGTGCTACAGTGTCATGCTACAGTACATAGTCAACAAAGGTGGCTATAAAAATCTAGACTTTTATGGCTTAACCAACATGCTACTAAGAAATATCTTCATGCCTTTGCTTAAGGAGCAAGCAACTAAGATATTTAGATGGATGCTTCTTGATTGTCTTGACCATGAAGTTGCAACTCAAATTGGAATTGGGCTCTTCAAAATATCATCCATAGATATTTTACTTGATTGACTTGAGGAGGAAGAAAGCAATGATATTTTCTTCTATTCTGATTTTCTTCTTCTGGCTCTTGTATCTCTTGTGGCTAGTTGCATCCGTATCTTTTATTCTTCTCGGCCTCCTCTTTTTCCATCAATGATTTTTCTCCATTGAACCTAATTAGACAAAATGTTTGTAGCATTAGGTAGTAGCCAATTCCTATCATGGTGGAAATATTTTTTAAGGAGAGGATTCACCTGTTGAGCGATTTTTGAGTTCTTGCTCGTGTCATTGGTCCTTTTGGAGTTTCTTCAGTTGATGGGGATGGAGGTACATCATTGTTAGGGACACTCTCATCATCCTCCCCCTCTTCAAAAGGAGTCGTCCTCGACTCTGTATCTTCAGGGCCAAAGAAAGGTGATAAGTCTGAAACATTAAATGTATTACTTACCCCATAATCATCTCCAGGAAGTTCAATCTTGTAAGCATTGTCATTCACTTTGGCAAGCACTCTAAATGGTCCTTCTCCTCTTGGCATCAATTTGATTTGTGCTTTTCGGGAAAGCGTTCCTTGCGAAGATGTACCCATACTAAATCTCCGGGTTCAAAAAGCATCTTCTTTCTATTTTTATTGGCCTTTGCTGCAAAATATTATGCCTTCTTCTCTATTGCTTCTTTGGTTTTGAGATGGATTTTCTTAACATATTCAGCATGCTTGAATGCTTGAATGTTGGCACATTCTTCAAATGGTAGAGGTAGCAAATCCAGTGGTGTGATAGGTTTGAATCCATACACCACTTCGAATGGACAAAGTTGAGTAGTAGAGTGTACCGCCCTATTATATGCAAACTCCACATGTGGTAGACACTCTTCCCATTCCTTGAGGTTCTTCTTGATCATTGTCCTCAACAAGGTTGATAAAGTTTCTGTTCACTACTTCGGTTTGGCCATCGGTTTGTGGGTGACAAGTTGTTGGGAATAACAGCTTTGTCCCAAGCTTGGCCCACAAAGTCTTCCAAAAGTAGCTCACGAATTTCACGTCGCGGTCAGAGACGATTGTCCTGGAAACTCCATGCAGTCTAATGATCTCCCTCAAAAACATATTAGCTACATGCGAAGCATCATCACTTTTATGACATGGTATAAAATGTGCCATTTTGGAAAATTTATCAACTACCACAAATATAGAATCCCTCCCCCTCTTGGTCCTTGGTAATCCTAAAACAAAATCCATACTAATATCTTCCCACGATGCATTAGGAACTGGAAGAGGAGTATATAATCCATGAGGGTTTAATTTGGACTTAGCTTTGTAGCAGGTGAGGCATCTTTGCACAAACCGTTCAACATCTCTTCGCATCCTTGGCCAATAGAAATGATCAGCTAGAATCATATGTGTTTTGGCGATGCTAAAGTGTCCCATTAATCCTCCTGCATGAGATTCCTGCAATAAAAGCAAGCGAACGGACGACTCGGGGACACACAATTTGTTAGTATAAAACAGAAAACCCATCACGCACATGATATTTGTCCCATCCTTTTCCTTCTTTACAATGAGAGTATGGTTCTGAAAATTCTTTGTCACCAGCATACAATTCCCTTAAACTCTCTATTCCAGGGACATTAACTTCTAGTTGTGTTAAGAGTGCATGTCTATGCGATAGAGCATCGGCAACAACATTGTCTTTTCCTTTCTTGTACTTGACAACATAAGGGAAGCTTCAATAAATTCAACCCATTTAGCATGTCTACGATTTAGTTTAGCTTGGCCTTTCAAATATTTCAAAGATTCATGGTCAGAATGAATTACAAATTCCTTAGGCCATAAGTAATGCTGCCATGTTTCAAGTACTCATACTAATGCATATAATTCTTTATCATATACAGGATAATTTAATTGTGCACCATTTAATTTTTCACTAAAATATGCGATTGGTTTACCTTCTTGCATAAGGACTCCTCCAATACCTATTCCACTAGCATCGCACTCAATTTCAAAAGTTGTAGTGAAATCAGGTAATGCAAGCAATGGTGCTTTAGTTAGTTGTTTCTTTAATTCTTGAAAAGATTTTTCTTGTGATTCACCCCATTGAAACGAGACTCCCTTTTTAGTTAATTCATTTAGTGGGGCAGCAATAGTGCTAAATCCTTAACAAAACGGCGATAGAATCCGGCTAATCCATGAAAACTTCTTACTTGGCTGACATTCAAAGGAGTAGGCCAATTTTTAATAGCTTCTATTTTTGACTCATCTACCTCAACTCCTTGACTTGAAACAATAAAACCTAAGAAGACAACTTTGTTTGTACAAAAAATGCACTTCTCAAGATTGGCATACAATTGTTCCTTTCTTAGCACTTCTAGTACTTGTGTTAGATGTTTAACATGTTCTTCCATGGATTTGCTATAGATCAATATGTCATCAAAATATACCACAACAAATCTGGTATGAATGCTCTTAAATATGATTCATTAGTCTCATGAATGTACTACGTGCATTAGTCAAACCAAAGGGCATAACCAACCATTCGTACAAACCAATTTTGTTTTAAAAGCAGTTTTCCATTCATCTCCAAGTTTAACTCTAATTTGGTGGTATCCACTTTTCAAATCAATCTTAGAGAATATGTTAGAACCACTAAGTTCATCAAGCATATCATCAAGCCCAGGTATAGGGTGACGATACCTAATTGTAATATTATTTATGGCTCTACAATCAATGCACATTCTCCATGATCCATCCTTTTTAGGAACTAAAATGACTGGAACAGCACAAGGACTAAGACTTTCGCGAACATACCCTTTTTCAAGTAGACCTTGTACTGTCTTTGAATTTCTTTGGTCTCCTCTGGGTTAGCGCGATATGGAGGACGATTAGGTAGTGAGGCACCAGGAATGAGATCAATTTGGTGCTCAATGCCTCTAATAGGAGGAAGTCCAACAGGTATCTCTTCTAGAAATACATCTCCATAATCCTGCAAGACTTTTGAAACAATACTAGGAAGCTTTGTTACATTGTTAGTCGAAATCAGATTATCTTTATACATGAGAACAATATGCATTAATTCAGAATTATTCCTCATCCCATGTATATCAAGTTTATTTGTTATCATGACTAACTTTTTCCCTTCATCGTCTTTTCTCTTCCTTTAATTTTAGGTTTATCTTGTCATCTCCTAATTTTACTTCCACTTTATTTTGCATGTTTGGGCAAGAATTTGATTAGGAGTCATAGGGAATAACTTTATATTTTTCTCATCTTTCTTAAACGTATATGTATTGCTCTCCCATCATGGGTAACATGTCTATCATATAGCCAAGGCCTTCCCAAAAGTAAATGGCATACAGTCATGGGTACAACATCACAAGTAATAGTATCAACATAGTCTTTTATTTTAAATATGACATTAACCATGTGTTGGATTTTAACACTTCCAAAATCACTAAGCCACTGAACATTGTATGGATGGGGATGCTTTAGCAATTTTAATCCAAGTTTATCACATAATTCCTTACTAGCAAGATTATGATAACTACCTCCATCAATGATTAACTTGATTACTTTGTCATTTACCTTTGCTTGTGTATGGGAAAAGATTGAGTCTTTGTGGATGCTCATCTTCTTTTTGTTGCACACTAAGGACTTTACTGACAACAAGTGCATTACCAGTTTCAAAGGTGCAGTCGGAGCAGTCTTCTTTTTCTTCTTGAGCATCATTAAATCTTTCATCTTGCTCAATTTGTTCTACCTCCTTTTCATCATCTGAGATGAATTCTCCATCTTCATTGATTAGCATGACTCGGTTGTTTGGGCATACCCGAGACACGTGCCTCTTCCTTGGCACTTGAAGCATATAATATTGCTTGACTTGGAAGTGGAACCAATGGATGATCTCGATGATGTTGTTGGCTTGTCCTTGTTTGAATATGGCTGATTTTGACACAGGAGAAAGAACTAGCATTATTTGCAATTGAATTACTAGATGAAGGCGTACCTTTTCCTGAGTTGAATTGAGCCTTGGGTGCATTGAAAGGAGCCTTTAAGTTGAATGATGGTGTACGCGTGGATCTAGCATATTTAGGATCTTCTAACAATTGTCTTTCGGCCTTTTCAGCTTGGTGTACCAATTCTACCAATTCTACCACGGTGTGGTATGGTTGGTAGACCACAATTCGCTTGATATCATGGCGAAGTCCATGCAAGAAACGTGACATTGTTTGCTCTTCGTCTTCTCGAACATGTGCACGAATCATGGCTTGCTCCATTTCCTTATAGTACTCCTCCACAGTACAAGTTCCCTGTTTCAAAGTTTGCAATTTATTGAATAAGTCACGTTTATAATGCAATGGTACGAACCTTGCTTTCATCTCTTTCTTCATTTCAGCCCATGTGGCAATGGG